>CAOJZF010000262.1:0-26017 GCA_948465475.1 Thalpophila matura
AAAAAAAAAGCAGCACCCATGATGAATTCCATCAAGGACAGTAACAAAGGTCATGTCCTAGGTTAATGTTAGATTTTCCAGGAGGTCTTTATAGTAAGGCTGGGCGTAACTGGGGTTTTGGAGAGAGATAATCTTGGTCTTGTCCTGGATTGAAAGCCTCTTATTCTTTTGGAAGTCCTTGTAGTGCTTAGTTAAAACTTTTATTAACTCTGCCCTAAATTTATTAAAAATAAGTAGCCTAAGTGGATCCTGTCATAGAGAAATAAAAAAGAGGAAGAGCCCTTGTCTTGATCTGGTAATGATGGTACAGATCTACCTGAATAGGCAAGCAGATTAACTATAGGTTGTATTAGCCAACTACTGGTATTCCTCAAGGAGCTTAAGAAGGCTCCAATATGTGCTAAAGCAGATGACCTTGTAATAAGGATCTGCTCTGTTATGAAAATAAAAAGCTTTACCTTATTTAGTTGATTGCATAAGGGAGGTAACTGTTAGGGTTGTTTAAGAAGAGGAGTTTTATCCCCTAGCCCTGCTTTTCCTACAAATACTCTGGAACCAGTTGGCTAGGTTTATTTGATGACCCATTAGAAAAGAGACCTCTTAATTTAATTCTAATAAGCTTCTCATCTATCAGTTTTGCAATAATGACTCTTATATTAGTGACTGGAAAAAACTGGAGCAGAAACCATTTAAAAATCCTCCTGTAAAGATTGGTAGGGGGAGGCAGGTATGTTTGATGGGTAGCTTTTTGGTCTTTTGGCACTGTCTCTTCTATTCATTAGTTTCAACAAACTTTTCATAACCTAATAAAATAAGTTGAACAAGACAACTAGTATGTTCACATTAGTAGTAGCGCAGTTTCTGATCCATCTTCTCATCCCTGCAGGTAGGTAGATACCCATTTTATTAGTACTAGGAATGTAAGTACTAGAAATCCTTTTACCAGTCATAAAGCTCTTTATCAAGGTTTCTTTAAATTAATGAAACTCTCCTGAGATTATCATAAGAGCTTTTTGATTATCCTCCAATATTTTCTTTCTCTCTCCCAATTCTTTATTTTCTACTGTGACATGAAGGAATCTCCTTTCCCCATACTCTTACCTAGTTAAGCTATCTGCTCCCTTTAAGACCAGTGGCAGTTCTCCTTATTCTCATTAAGTTTTGACAATTATACCATCTCTATCTCAATAGTTTGTTAGAGAATCAAGAAAAAATTCTATGCCCTAAAACCCCCTTTAGTATTTCTCCAATTGGATCTTTTGGCCCCAAATATCTGTCTCAATCTTAGTTCTAAATCAATTCCTTTAGAAATTTAACACAAGGTTGTTTAAGGAACCAGACACCTTGCAGTAGAACCTTGACCCCTTCAATCATATTTTAAAAAATCCTCTATTCAGATTCTTAGGATTAATAATCTTTTTATTAAAAAAACCTCTTAGATTAGAGCTTGAATAATTTAGTGTAAATTGTTTTTCTCTTGATAAATCATTAAATTACACTATTGGCTGTATCAAGTGATCTTAAAGATAAGGGAAATTTAAAATTCTCTTCTTCCTGGCTCTAGAGGAGATGACAATTGGTCATAGATTCATAGTCTTTCTCTTGATGATCTTATCTGGGATTTTTATTTATACTGTCTCCTACTAAGAATTCAAGCCTAGAAAAACTTGGGTAGTAATTTGAGTTGTAATGTTAGAAATCATCTCTCTTCTCTGAGAAATAGTTGTTTGGATTCTTTTCACATGATTTTTTCAATTTTTCTATGTTTGCATTCTCTGGATTTGACAAGATCCCCCCTCTTATAAACATAGTGGGAAATTTAATTTTCCACTTCACAAATGCAACAAAAGCATATCTGTTACCACTATTTATAATGATTTGTTAAGAGGTTAGGAGAGGGGTGCTTCCAGTTGGGCAGGTCTTATGTCTTACTTTCTTTCTTCAGGGGCATTAATAGTTTTCTTTTTCTTTTATTTTCTTTCTTCCTCTTCCTCTTTTTCATTGTATTTAATAGTTTGTTGTTCATGACTTCATCATCATTATACTTATGGTGTTAAAAGTCACAATTACTGTCAACCTGCTATTGACCAACCATAAAGAGGATGTGGGCCTATTATCATCCTCAATGTGTAGGTCAGTCATTGGATCAGCACCAATATCTTCCTAGAGGAACTTATAGGAAATTTAGAAATGGTCCTATAATATACTACGAGTTGAGTTTTAGGGGGAGAATTATTGTAACAGCTAGGGGTTTAGGGTGGGGTTTTGGGAGGGTTTGTATAATATATGGAAGCTTGGAGGCGGATCTAAAAGGGGAGGTTATTTTAATGGGTGTGAGATCATCACAGAACTGCTTTGTAGGTCGCTATAGTGGAGTTTACTAGTATCAAAACTAGTATCTGAGTTCTTTCTAGTGCTTTCTAGTTTCTCCTGCTGTTAAGAGTCAGAGAGGCTATATAATGTAATATAAATTTGTCAAACTTAGATCAATTGTAGGGTTACATGGTTTTCATATAGATAAATTTGGTTATATATCAAGTAAATTTGATCTTCTTATAACTTATCTATATAAGTTCTTTGAAGTTAATTACTTGATATCAAGATTTCCATCAGAAAAATTAAGTTATATAACTATCTATGATGTTGCTCCAAGACAATTTTGACAGAAAAATTTGGAGAAGATTAATAATAGCCTGTAATCTAGTTTTTTTTTATTTCAACTAGGTTCAGTGGATTACCTAAAAGATCAGAAGATACACCCTTGTTCAATGATTCATGGGAATAATCCCTGTCGTGTTGAAATTGACTGCCTTGAGTTATGGGTATATGTTTGGAGAATAGTTACAGATTGTTGGTTTGGACTTGTCCTTTGTTTTGAAAAGATGATTGGTTAAAAAAATTCTGATATTCCTGATAATAGGTTTGAAGAACCTATCAATTGAGTGTGTTATAAAAATTAAAAATTTCTCCTAGAAAGTTAAAGATCAATATAAGAACTAAGTGGAGGTTCTGGTGGTTGCACCAGATCTCCTAAAAAGGCTATAACTAAGCTTGGGGAAGTTGATTGTATCTAATCACTTGATGCTAAAAAATTATTTTGGTCATGTAATCCAATCTTTTCTATTGCTTTAGTTGGTATAAAATACTAAGGGTTTCAAGCATCTCTGGTGTGAATTTAGGAATAATCAAAATTTATACTGATACTAGAATATTAAGAAATAACAATTAAGGGCCATTAATTCAATTGGGGTTGGTTAAAAGTCCAATAAGGGAGTCATATAGCAGATCCCAGGTAAACTTGTAAAACTTTATGCCTTCTTCTTTGGAGATGTTACTGAGGTCATCATGAGTGGGGTGCTTGATGTCCTCATCTCCTTCCTAATTTTTTTCCTATGAATCTCCTAATCCTGTTCCTTTATTTTAGATGATACATCCAAAGTCTTGTGCTACTCTTTATCTTTAATACCCTTAAAAATCTTTTTCATATCCATCCCCCTCTTCTACATAATTTAAAACTTTGTGTTCTTCATCTTCTCAGACTTATTTCTTTTTGTTGTGAGCTCCTTGGGGCTAAGACAATTGGAACTACATGTTTCCCTAATAATTCTTGAGACAATTCCCTCTATCTCCATTCAATTTTTATAGCCTAATGTATTTCCCTAGTAATTGTCTCAATATACTTCTTTTGAAGGAAGGGAAAATTTAGAGCCTTTAGGGATGAAGCAGATTCCGGTAAAGACTGGGATATAGAATGAAGGTGGGGGGCTTAGAAAAAAGTGATTATCTTGATAGAAGAAGAGAAAGTTTATTTGGGGGTGTTGAATTTTAAGTAGACTTTAGGCGGTTTCTGTTGGAGCCTTCTGCTTTTTTCTCATTATCAAGGTGATCATATAGAGACTAATAGTTGTTGATAAAAGATTAAGTAAACAGAAATAAAGTAAAAGATAATTTTTATAAGATATTTTATCAGTTTTTCAAAAGTCAAAGCAATTATTAATATGTAATTTAGATTTTCTTACTATCCTCTAAAAGTTAGCATAAATTTTTTTATAGATAGATGTTCTTTATACTAAATATAGATATAAAAATGGCAGAAAGACATTTACATATCACTTAATTGTTTTTATAGTATATATAAGCTAGATTTCTAAATCTCATATAATGATACAAATAGATAGTGATATAAAATACCTGGTAAATCTAAAGGATAAGTATTGGAAGGTTGCATGGGAAATATAATGTAATTAAATTTAATTAGTAAAATTAAGAATAGATATGTTTAATTTTAATTTTTTCTAGTTAGATCTCTAATGATCTTTCTAAACAAAATAAAATTTGAAAAATGAAAGTCATTTCTAATTGTATTAAAAAATTCTTATATAATAAGTTGGCAAATTAATTTGACAATAATTGTAATGTTTAAGAAAACAACTAATTTTTAAAGGTGGTTTATTTATGAGAATCTAACTTTAGTACATATTAGATTAAATTTGGGTTTGGCTAAAGTTAAAAATAAATTTTATAGTCTAGAGCATGTTATTCAATTAAAGTTAGGCATGTTACAGATGATTTAATAGTAAGTATTAGCAATTTAGGTGCTTTTAAGGCCCATCAAATAGTGTCTTTTCACATGAGACTAATTTTATTAGGCAACTAGTAAACAATTACTGAGATTTTATAACTTATAAAATTACTACTTTTCTAATTCAGTTTTTTTGTACAATACTCCCAATTTTTTGTTAAGCAGAATTGCATCAGCCAGATTACATTGAGAGGTTTTCCATCTAAAAACGTAAGGATCTCTGTGAATATTATTGATTAATTTATAAAATAATTTAGAAAGAAAACACTTAGTTACAAATTACAATTTTGAGAAGTAATATTGATATGAAAAAAGATCAACTTAACCAGAAAAAGGTTATTTAAAAATTCAGTTTGGCTGTTTTATGAAATCCAAATTAAGTTTACAATAATTTTATAGGTTTCAGACTAGTTCTGACAGACTTAAAGTAATTTAATAAAGGTGTGCCAAATGTTTAAAAAAATAAGTCTAAAAATAAACAAGACAAGATTGTTGAAAACATCAAACAAAATATGAATAGGGAACAGAAATAAAAAAATGCAGTAAATATTAGTAGAGCAGTGAAAGAAAAACATAGATCAGTATATAATGAGTTTAAGGAAAGGCAATATTTACCTTATCTTTTATCTTCTTATTCTCAATTCAATGAATAAGACTGTGTGAAATATTTATAAGCTACACTTAAGCTTATTTCTAAATATCATGATTAGCCTATGTGACTATAAATAATAGTACAATAATGACTTAGATACAGGCAATAATTGAAGCCTTTGTTCTAAATTAGTAATTAGGATTAAATAATCCAATTTATGGTAGGTGTACAAACTGCATCAGTTTAAACAAACCAAGTTAAATTTAGAAAAAATGTGCCATTTAATTTTTTTTGTACTTTTACTATAACTAAAATTATAGTTTAGATTAACTTTGTTAAAAAATATATATCTTTTTGTTTAATTATAAACAAGAAAAAGAAAAAACCAATTCAGATATAAACAAACTTTATAAAATTATTTCTGCTAAAAAGTTAAAAAAATTATAGTATTAAAAGTTGAAACAAAATCTATTTTTTAGGAATATCAATAGTATACATAGCCAAAGTAACATACTATTAATTCTTCTGCAAAATTTAATTATGTTTATTTAGTTTTTTTATCTTGAAGTTTTTTTACCTATAGTTTGGATTTTTTTATTCTTTTTAACTATAATAAAGAGGATCTTTTACTATAGTATTAAAAATTTAGCTTGAAGATATAAATATAGGTATTTATTGAAACTTTTTCAAAATAACTATAGCTTTTTTTATACCTTTTATTTGTATGGTTACAGTAAAATATCACATATTGATGTTTTCTTTTGATAGCTTAGTAGAAATACAAATTTAATTATATGACACAAGTTTTTCAAATCAATTTGTTTTGTCTAAATCAACGCGGTTTGGATACCTACCCAATTGATTAATCCATCTTATAATTAACCCCTTAATAGGGGACAATGCCTGCCAAGAAACCATTAATAGACAAATCCTTGGCAAAAATCCTTGATTACCTTGATAATTAACCCAAGGAAGTAGATACATAGTTTATATACAAAATTAACTAATAATGATCAATTCTGTTCCAATTGAAGGTAATTAAATCCAATCCTATTCTACTAATATTTATATAAACTAAAAGGCTTGGCAAGAATGCAGTCAATTATTTATTCTTGGCAACAACCTATAGTACTGATTAATTGGACATCTTTCAACCAAATATAAAACAATTAACATTAAAAACACGCTTTTGGCAAAGAACCCCAACATGTTCAATTCTTGACAAGAAATCCCAACAAGGTCAAATTTCGCCAAAACCCCGCTTTTATTTAAATTCTCAGTGAGAATCCCCTCCTATTTACTAGAACAATTATGCCTTAAA
This sequence comes from Thalpophila matura, assembly GCA_948465475.1. NCBI lineage: Eukaryota > Metazoa > Arthropoda > Insecta > Lepidoptera > Noctuidae > Thalpophila > Thalpophila matura. The sequence goes on from CAOJZF010000262.1 coordinate 6,496, forward strand.
TCTAGGCTATATCTTATCAACATATATTATTCCAGTCAAGCCTAAGGGATGGCAATCCAAGCAAATATGATGGCTTATTCCTATAAGCATCCTCAACAATATTAAACCTAAATTCCAAATACTCAAGACTGGTTAAAATAAAGACAATGTCAAGATGATTTGATAGCTACTAAGTTGTGGTACAACTAAAACAAGGGCACCTAAAGCTTTAACCTGGTACCCCAAATTAATATCTTGAAGCCTAGATTTTCCTCCCTATAACTTAATAAACCCCCTTTTCTCCTCAAAAACATCATCATTAATATTGGTTAGTAATTATTGTCCGCATCAGTAAAAAGTTCAAAATAGTAAAAGTCTGACTAGAATTTTTTACTAATAAAAAAAATTCTAATTTCTTGTGTATCTTGATGAATTTTGCATTTAGTAAGATTGTGTAATCTTAATATTATCCTAAATTATCACAATGAATGGTCATTTTAAGAATAGTTTTACTATAATTTTAGGTAATAAAAAAATTTATATGTTTTTTTATTTCTTGTATATAGAAACTCTTTTATTAAACTTTGTTTTCTGAAATATTCATGGTGAAAACAGAAGTCAACACTTTTTTATTTATAGAGGAAAATCTATAAAGATACACTTGATTCACAATTTGTTTTACTAATAGATACTAAAGTTTGGAGTTTTACTAATTTGGACTAATTAATGCAGTCAATACTTACTAACCTTAGAATCAATAAATCAACAGAATCTTTCTCTCTCTTAACTGCTAATGCTGCTCTAAAACCTTAATTCTTTACTAGAGTTAAGTCTTGATCTAAGACTAGACATAAAGAATATAAGAAAACTCAATGCTAGAACTAGCTAAACAAGAACTTACCACAGAAGAGAACCTTGGTACTAGTCTTTATATTAGTGACCACATCCAGACCAAAGCCTGCAAGCAAGCATCTCTGTGAAAGTTTTACAAACTTTGATTTATATCTAGAAAGCTATTTAAATCAATGAAGATTTAGAGTCAACATAATATATAATTGATATGTTAGTTGTTTTTAAAAACGCTTAGATCAGAAGTTGCCTCTTTTTCTTCTGTCTCATTTTTCCACAATAAAGGGAAACATCAAAGATTTTTAATAATTTTAGTAGCAATGAGTTAACAAATCTAAAGAAAGTATTAATTGAGAAGATCAGAAGAAGATTAGTATTATGATTAGAGAAGGAGAGCCTTAAGAGCTTTCAGAATTAGACTGATCCAATAAATGACACTTAAAAGCAGTTTAAAGAGTTTTTACACTGGTTTTTAAATTAAAGAGAGTACTTGGTTCACATCAGAGGAATTAAATTGCACTACTGTTTGTTACATTAATATAAGATTGAAATATCCTAATTTTAACCATTGCCAATTATAGTTTTGTCAAGGTCCATTTAAATAACAAAATTGCTGTAACTAGCTCTATATTGCTAACTTCTGCTATTCTGCCACCCACTTTGACCATAATTATGTCTGCTTCTATTCTGCTTCTGCCTGATTCAAATTTTGTTAATTTCTTTATTCTAATCTAGTAAAGTATATCTGATGATAAAAAGGATTGTTCATTATTTTTAATTACACAACTATTTGTCCTGGAACTTGAAAAGGTTGGTTTTAATTTTTTAAAACAAACTACATATCAAACTTTAAAGCATAACTTAACAAACGTTTACTATTATTTTATACACTCATAATATCTCATAGAGTTTATATTGATATCTAAATTAATTTTATATATAACATGATAATCTATAGTAGATAATTTGTTTTATAAGTTGACTAGTTATTCTTAGGTGGAATTTTTTTATACCTTTCTAGTATACTTAACTTCTCTAAGTTTTGGTTTCTTAAGTATATACATAGACCACTACAATTATATTGAAATTATCACAGAAGCGCTATACAGATCTTTAAATGATAAGTTTTCTAGTATGAAAACTAGTGACTAGGTTTTAATTGATTACACTATGATTCAACTTTATTATCCCTGATTAAGTAATTTTCAGAGTAAAGTTAAGAAATATTTAATCAAATGTTTTAGAAATTTAAAGCTATATTGATAAAGAAAAGTAAGCTAGTTTATTAAAGTTGTTGTATTTTGCTTTGAACCACTAAAATTGGAAACCAGGCTTTGAATAAAAATTCTAATGGAAATTTATATCAAACTATACTTAATAGTTGTGACAATAGAAATTGATCCTATCATATCATGAACTAAAACTTTTACCCTCTATTGTTCAATATCTAGATCTGATTTACTTAGTTAGTTTTCTAATATTTGTGAGGCTAAACATTGTTATTGATTTGATGCCAATTTATAATGATGTGGTTCTCAATATTATATCCTAAGACAGTTTTCATATGATATCCAAGTAGTTGTTTATAATACAAGTATTAATTGGTGTTCTTAAACTCTTATATTAGAATTAGAAACTTCTTCATAGTCAATAATATAAAACTTATAAGGCATTGAATTAATTAATTTAAGGTAGAATTCTTAAATCTAAATGCAGTTTATTGATATAAGATTAATTTTAAAATGGGTTGTAAGTTAATATGTTAATTTTTCAGTTAAACAAGACTATTAGGTAGCAATGCTAAATTATTAACAAGATGATTGATATAATATATATAATTTTGGTTTGGTGAGACATTAAGAAGGAAATATATATAGATTTTATTAAAACCAACAAAATTTTTTATAAAAACTATCCTCAGGTATATTGGGGTTCATATACTTATATAAAACGACCATAGATGGCAAGCTTGAATCTAGCTAACTAAATATCACTTTTGGTATACAAGTAGTTGGTTATAAACTTGATAGTCTTATGATCCTCATGCTACTATACTAACTACCCCAGTGGCCATTGTATGAAAACTATCAAGATATAGATAATATTTATGAATTAGAACATCTAAAGATTAGTTTTTCTAGTTAAGATAAAATCATAGAACTAATTTTAAATTTTAAAATTAGCTTTCACATCTCAGTAGATAGAGTAACAAAGATTAAATTCAAACAATTAATATCAAGATAAAGGATCACATAATATCAACAAAATTTAAGTAAATTTATGTTATCCTTCATTTAAAATGGTTTAATTAGTTTTTAGTAAAACTTTTTACTTAATATGAAAGAATACAAGATACTAAAATTCTTTCTCAATAAAAAGCCATTTTTTGCATCTTGGATAAAATCACAATATATTACTTATTAGTGGCATAAAAATCTAAATTTTAGTTAAAATGCCTCCTAATTAGCAATTTGCCTATATATCAGGGGTTTCCAAATTAGAATTTACTGCCAAAGTTGACAGATTAGGATTTTTGTCAAATAAGCAAATTTTTATTAGAGATATGTTTTTTATCATAAAGGGCTTATCTAATTCCTGTTGGTATATTCTTGTGTTTTTGGCTTAAGTTGAGATTAATCATATAAGATATGTAGAAACAATATCTTAACAATAGAAAAAAATTTAAATTCTAATTGAAAGTAAAAGAAAAACAGATAAGTGAATTTTTTTTGTTGCTAGATATTTAGCAAATCATTATAACAAAATTAGATTATAGAGTAAAATAAAAGTTTTGCCAAATAGTACATAGGTTTGGAGATTACTGATATTCAGATATCATAAAACAATTTTCATCTTAGACATCAAGATAAATTAATAAAGTAAGTATATAATTAATGTTTTTGTACCCCTGGATTCTTACTAATCACAGCAAGTCTAAACTGTTAAGTCATAAAATTCTAATCTGTATAGCTACATGTTATTGAAAATTAAATGAAGAAAACCTTATACTGCTTCTAAAAAGCCTTCTATTAGCCTTTCCCCTTTTATATAATAGGATATAGCTTTTTATTATAATCTTTGATTAGAAATAATATTGAATAATTTTATGATACCTTTGTGTTATCTATATTTAATTATGCTTTCTTATACAAGTATAAAAAAACTATTGTTTTCTTTGAAGTGAAGATTAAAATTTAGCAATTACAGAAGCCATATATGTAAAAAGATATTAATTAATATATATTTAATTATCAACAACCTAGTACCACAAACAAAGAAACTGTTTATATCAATATCCTAAATACTATTCCTAGACTTAACAAGATGTAATTAAAAGTAATTCATGTAGACTTGGGATAATTTTTATATACATATAAAAAAGATATTAAGTCATAAAACATGCCTTTTATTAGAAAAAAACTTAAATCAAAAATCATCTTAAATATTTAATTATAGAAATGTGAGAGAAACATATCTTGATGGTATTAGAAAACTTCTCAATTATTTGCCTTGATTGAGAAAAACCTAAAAGACTTTCACATGATATATAGTATACATTATAATGAATACTACTAACTAAAAAAATTAAATCACTATTGAATGATAATCATATAAGTCACCAGCAATAAAAATTTAACCTAAGTCAACATATATTTAGAGTACTAGAAATTGTTTAAAACTTGATTATTGAGAAAAATTTAGAATATTCACAAGCTACACTTGTGAATCTCTTTATATCATAATCAATCTACAAAACTACAATTTATAGTATACTAATGGCTTAGACAAAGGCAATTGTATAAGTCTAATTATAATTTTAATAACAATATTAATTAAATCAATTATCTGATCTGTTAAAATAATTAACCCTATATAAAGTATAAATAATGAACAAATAATTAATTGTAGACAGATTCTTAACAATTATAAAAATTTGTATCAATGATTGGCATGAGAAGAGTAATGCTAAGGATTACTTATAGTGGATAGATATTTTTACTGAAGGCAATCTAATCCTACATTAAAACAAAAAATTCATAAATAGCAATGTACTCAAAAGGTATGTGGCCAATAACTTGTTCTTGGCAGCAGACCTATTATAGAGCAAAATGATGAATACAAGCCTAATTGGGGAGGCTTCCTTAACCAAATTTTAAACAATTAATATTACAAGAATGCACTCAACAACTATTTTTGACAAGTTTGCTTTTTGGCAAGACCCAATTTAGATTCTGATTTTCAACAAAGACTTACTAATACTACTAGGATGACTATATCTTAGATCTAGGTTATATCTTGTCTACAATATTATTCCAGGAAAACTAATAGATAATTATCCAAGTAAGTATAATGGCTTATTATTTAAGGCATCCTAGATAAGAATACATTAGACAAAAACTAATAAATACTTGTTAAAATCAATATGATGACGAAATGCTTTTACTATTACTATTATATAGTGCTACCAGGACTGTGGTACTTAGGACTTCAACCCAGTATCTCATCAATATTTTCAAGGCCTAGATCTTCATCCCCTTCAGCTATATAAACTATAGCTTTTTCCCTAAAATAAACACATAATTATCTTCTGCCATTAGATGCTCTTAAAAACTTATTTCTTCACTAGAGTTAAGTCTCAACCTAAGACTGATATAAAAGATATATAAAACTTCTGCTAGCTTTGCTAAGCTAGCAGAACTTACCACATAAGACAGAATCTAGGTACTAGTCTCCATACTAGCAAGCACCTAAAGACTTGATCTGCTTGCTAGCATTTCTGTAGTAATTCCACAAAGAATAATTCCATTTCAAAACTATATCTTTTCCTCTTATTACACTGTAGTAGTGCTTTAGTTGCAGATATTAACTTAATTATTTTATCAATTTAGTACTTTGACCTAAAAAGCTATATATTCAGAATTAATTTTTTTTGTTAGCCATATATAAATCGTTTTATAGAAGTGCTTGGTATGATTATTTGAAAATAAACTTCATATTAAATGTTTCATATAGACTTTGATAGCAGAAGTTGACAACCTTAGCTGATTTAAAAATACTAAAAGTTAAAATCTATTTAGTTATTAATTATGAAAGAACTGACTTTAGTTTTACAAATACTAATATTTGATACATTAAAAGACTAGATAAATGATACTTTCTCTTTATTTATCTCAATATTTTTTTATTTTTTTCATGAATAATCTAATGCTGATTTAATATAGCCAGAAAGTGATAACAGATTTTTTATATTAGTTGAATAAATCCTTTTCTTCTTTTTCAATTATAATTGGGGTGTTCTTATTGTTTTTCTTAAAGATAAAAAAACTTATTATAAAACCTAGACTTCATCTTTTTTCTAAAATTCCCCAATGATTTTTAATTTTTTGATAAATTTAAATATATAAATTCATATCCTGGAAGATAGAAGCTTCATAGTATAATTATTTCTGATTTTTTTCACTCTTTGGCTGTTTTTATTATCTAAACAAGACTAAAAATAACCTTTACTTGCTCTTAATCATAAAGATAATTTTTAAATAAAAAATAAACAAAATTAAAGAAGATAGTATCATTGTCCATTAAATTATTAAGATTACTTGTTTTTGAGATAGGAAATTACTTTTATAAATCTTTGATTCTTTTAATAAAAAGAAAGCCAAAGTACATATCATGTCTCTGTATAGTACTTTATGCTATAGTTTTTGAGGATTATATGTTTACAAGGATTCTAAATTAAAAGAACATTTCTTTAATTGATTTTAATAAGACTAAAAATCAATTTTAGATATAATATCATTTATTTCCTTAATAATTGTCACCGTCATACCAGGTTTTTGTCATGACAGGTTTTGCTGTCCTACCCGGATTTCCAGTTTGGATCCGTCTTCCAAATCCAACCTTCATCAACTGATTTAATTTTTTTTTAACCATATGTTTTTTTTGACCCTTACTATCCTATTAAATATACCATAGACCCATACAACCCAAGTTTTATTTCTCTGTCCCTATTTTCTTTTCTTTTTTTTGGCCCAAGTTTTTAGGGTTTCTTTATCTTGTGTTTTATGTTTTTCTTTCACAAATTCTTTAGTTTTTGGCTATTTCCAAAGGGTCAAAAATACCACTCTGACCCAAAGCCAGGGATTGAACCTGCAACCAAGGTGACCAGTTCCAGCTTGCACTGTTACCAGTATACCACCAAGGCTGAAACACAAACAGGAAAACTAAAGAATACCAACTTAATTAACAAAATAAATAAAAACTTGTTGAAACATCTCTATGGTTTCTTTATTTACTTTTTACTGAGCAAAAATTAAATAAGATAACAAATAAAAAAAAGTTTAACAAGAAGATCATTTTTTTTGCTTTATTTATATGCCTTCTAAAGCATTAAATTAAAAATTAGATATCTGGTCCAGAAGGAAAAAGCTATATAGCTGGCGGGGAATGAAGGCGTCTAAGTAGTCAACCACTGGGAGGTTTAACTTACAGTCTACTCTCAGGATATGTTTAGGCGCCAAACAGAACCCATAAATACCAGCCAGTATAATTGCATTGACCAGTATGTTCTCTTTACTCCCAGTTTCTGTGATTGTTTTGGGATTATAGGCTTTAAGAGAATCAATAGCTTTATAAGATGCACTCAATTTATTGCTTATGCTCTGTTTTGTAGGTTGTGGCTAAAAATCTAACAAAATAGTGAGACCCATACTTAAAAAGTAATAGACTCAAACATTCCGATTAACTGCCGGAATATAGGAGAACACCTTAAATTGTTCCTCTAATCTTCTAGGGAATCTATAAGATGCTTTGAATTGGATGGGATTAAATGGTTCAACGTGACCATCTGTTGACCAAGTTGCAGCCAAGTCCGGAATCAGAGCTCTAACAACCAGAACAATGTCAGCAGTATTATCATATCTAGTAAAATAAGCATTGAAAGTTTCATTCATATAGACCAAGGTGTGTCCATAATCTACAGGCAGATTTGTATATTTGATTAAATCCAAAAGGCTGGTATGGTTGTTGATATTTGCTGCTTTGCAAGTTGCTTCAATAAACTCTATTAGGGAGGCCGGTCTCACTGCCAACAGCTTACCAACTTGCTCTTGAGCATTGGTGACCGCAAAAGCTTGCCAGTCTGACTTTGTCTCAGGTACAGTGGTTAACCACTCCGCAAAAAAAATGTGGCAGTACTTGTTCACGGCGGCTTGCCATATGTCTATTTGTTCAGGAGTTAAGATACTTAATTCTGTTATAATACCAATTAGTGGTATAGGTTGGTCCTTTTCTGAGACATTATATCCCATTTTATTGCCATCAACAATACCTGCATTCTCAGGATCTAATAGATTTAATTGGCTTTATTTATAATAAAAAACTATTACCTTCTGTAACCAATCTCTTGATTATAACATCATAACTATAAGAGCTGTTTGATGCAACTGCACATTCATCTTCAAATCTTATAGTGTTATTGCAAATCTCTGCCAATTCCTGAGCTACTATAGTGTCTTCAGGTTCTTCAACCTCTTTTTCAGTATCCACTGTAGAGGCTAAACCAGAAGACCTGAGATAAATAGGTTCACTTAAGTGGTTAGCAAAACGGACCCATTTTAATGTAGGAGCTATTTCAGCCTCATCACCACACTGTTCATCCTAGGTGTTAGTCTTTTCTTGTGAGGAATGTACCTCTTTTTCACAATTGGGAGCCGATTTTTCTAAAGTTGGCTCTTCTTGGATTTTTTGAGAACCAACCTTCTCTATAACAGCTTCTTCTATATTATCCTCACCTATTTTTTCAATGACATCATTGAAGTCATTGTTGTCCTCAATAATAAGGATTTATTTACCATTCTCTTTAATGAGTTTAAAACCCTGCCCAACCGTTTTGGTAAGGGCCTTCCAGGGAGAAGATAGAAGCTGCCTGTCTTCTTCAGACAACTTGTTGTATTGGTTTTTAAGAGTTTTTGCCTCAGCTTTTGATGTTGTCTTAGCAAGTCTGATTTTACCTTGCTTTATCTTAGCCATGACTTTAGCCGTAGCAGTTAAAGCTTTGCAGTACTTGCGGCATGCTTGTTCCATTTTAGTATTTGTTTCATTATATTTTTGTTTAATTAAATTTCTTAAGAAACTTAACTAGAATCTGATACAGACATGTATATTTTGTTCTTTTAATTGAACAAAGTACCGGTAGATACTCAGTTTAATTGAATATAACGCCCTCAAAATCAAATCTCAACCAAATCTGATTTGATTTAAAGTTTAATTCAATTCAATGAGTTTGCCCAATTGACCAAATGTTCACAGGTTTATTAGTAAGGGGTTTGTAAGGAAACCCAACAAACCCCTTACTAATAAACCTGTGAAAATTTATTCATTAAGGCAAACTCATGATTTTATTATTTTTGATTGAACTGTATCTAGGTAGATACTCAGTTTAATTTGATATAATGCCCTCAAAATCAAATCAGATTTGTTTGAGATTTGATTTTGAGGGCGTTATATTCAAGTAAACTGAGTATCTACCTAGATATTGTCCAATTAAAAATAAAAAAAGTTTCAAAAACAACTGAAAATTAAGGTTTTACCACTAATAGAATTTAGGGCCTACAGTAAAGATCAATAAATTATAATATAGATTGATATTTTTTATGTGTTTTAGTGATTAAGCAACAAGTTGTTGCATACATGCACGTGGAACTGTATCAGTCAACTGTGCCAAATTGGGGCACTCTACTGATATAATTCCACACACATATCTGCAACAACTTGTCACATACTTATAAAAAAGTCATAAATAATATCAATTTTTATTATAGTTTTTTTAAGGTGATTATATGTGAATACTAACTAAGATAATGTGACAAAAAACAAAATTAATACCATACTAATGATTGTTTTACTTTGAAAAGTTGGAAACAGATTCAAATTAAAAAATTTTAATATATTATTTACAATCAGATAAAGATAAATACATCTAGCCTTTTTGTAATTTAAATTTAACTATGATATTAACTATAGGCAAGCAAGGGCTAGTCTGCAGTTAATTGTTCTAGATTTGGGTTTGTGCAGTAATTCAAAAGGTTGTACCTGTTATTCATAATTAATATGCTGTTTCTTGGGGTAGATGAACAAGACAGCTTTGATGTAAGGAAAAATATTTGTTCAAGAAGAGAAATATATATATAAAGATTTAGTTAAAAATCACTTAGTTTATTTCAGAATAAAAAGGTAATTGTTATTATACAACTACAGAAAAGGGCAATCAAATCATGGTTAGTTAATTTGATCAAAATAGGGTTTGTAGGAAAAGTGAGCGGTGTAAAAAGAATAAGAGAATAAATGAGTTACAACCCAGATTGGGCGTAAATAAGGAAAAGACAGATTTAAGGATCATGATCATGATTTGAGAGTTATGGTTTGAGGAAGACCATATTAATTTTGATGAAATAACATTTGATATTTGTTAACAAGGGAAAAAATCTTCCATAGTCTTGGATTCTACTACAGTTAAATCTAGGAATGTCATAATCAGATATTGCCGACTCTCTATCTAAACTCCATTTATACTTTAACAGAATTGGTTTAATGAGTGAATCAATGTTTAAAAATCTAAAAAATAAATTATTTAAAATTGTCACATTGTAATAAACATGATATTAAACTGATCAATTATACACTAATATAAAGATTAATTTTTTAGAGCCTTGAATGATTTTATCAAAAGTAAATGATATATAAGATTTGCATTAAAATAATTTAATTAAATAAAAATTGGCTAAATCAGTGGAGACACTTAAAAAAAAGTACCATAAGGTATTGCTTGACTTGAAAGCCAGTAAAGACGAGCTTGAGAGTCTTATAAAAATCATTGAAGAAAAAAAAACAAAGATGATGAAGTGTTTAAAACAAACTGGAAAAGTTATATCAAACTTGACCGGTAAAGAGGAAAAGGCTCAATTCCCCCTACTAGACTTTGTGAAAGTTTTCAATGATGACTTGATTGTCAAGGGGAGTGGTACAACATCTCTTTTTACAATCCAAAGAGGGAAAGAGTTTATTGATCTAACAGGACTGGAAGCGTCCCCAAGTCCTGAACCAGAACCTATTGCGGAAGAGGGGGGTGCTTCTAATGATAAGGAGAAGGGAAAATGAACAAACCACTGACACCATAGATCCTGGTACAGGTAATGATGAGGAGAACACTAGCAATAAAGAAGCAAGTGGTTCAACAACAGTGATACAACCCAAAAGGAAGAAGCAAAAAGTGGACAATCAAAGGCATAAGGTGCTGGAACTTAATCCACCTATTGCGGAGAGAATTTTGGATCCTGTTAATACAATTGGCGGGCAAAACAATGTACAAGGCCAAGAGCCTCTTGCTAGTAGATTAGCCACTGAAATTCCTGGTAAGTTTTTTTTCTTAGATTGATACTGATTTTTTTAGCAAATGACATTGTAAGCTTGAAAAAGGGACAGTAGTTTGTATGGCCGGAGGACAAAGCGCAAACAGCTACCTACCTTGTGTAACCATCTGATCTTTTCAATAAAACTGCTATGGAGTCAATGAAAAAAGCAATCCTCTCAAACAAAGTGGTAAAGTTTGATGAATACCTGAAAAATCCAAAATTGGAGGTATCTGCTTGGCACCAAGATAGAAAAGAAAACGGGAAAAAAAGGATTCCTCCCTATCAAGACTATACCCCTGGTGAAAATATCATTGATTTTATTCTAATGGCCACGCAAAAAAACCATTTGTAAGTACAGTAAAATGGGTGGATTCTTTCAACAACTCCCAGATACCCGTCCACAACAATCATACTCTCAGTTTTATCTTTCATTAATATGGCCGTTTGACTACACTTAATGGGATGACTGGACAAAATGTTAATAATGCTAGGCTTCTAATCTATGAAGTTTCATGTGCTTGGTCTAAGCCTTATGAGACCGTAGACCAAGCAGGATTTGTTGATACCTGGTATAGCAATGAAGCAGCAATACTAAGAGATTTGTACAATTCTTTGTTTTAACCAAAGCCCAGCTTTGAAATGGCAAATTCTATATGCTTATAGTTATGGGGATTGTCATGATCCAAAAAATAGGAAATACTCAGGACCAAACTGAAATTACTTACGGACTGGATTCTATACATATGTTACTAGATGAGGTCCAGGTCTTCACTGATAGTGTTCTTGAAGAAATTGGTAGTGTTGAAAACCTGATGTTGAATGCCATTGTACTGGCCGGGATCTACACACTTAGAAAATCCCCTGAGACCATCTTTGGTCATGACGTCTTTACTGTACTTCCAGTTTTGCCTCAAATGGCTTTGAATGATGAGAATGATCTAGCTCCATGTTTTTTACTAGCAAAGCTTACAAATCATTACGTCAGTGAGCTTTTGGCTTTTCCTCTCAGAAAATAAAAAATAAAGTCATTTTCCTATTAGAATTTTTTTTATCATTTTAAATTTTTTTTGTTTAATTATTTTAATGCTTCTAAAAAAGTTAATTTAAAAAATAAAATAAAGATTAATTTAAAACATTTTTTTTACTCATCATCATCTCCATCTATATTTTCAACATAGACTTGACTTGATCCTTAGGTTAGTCTATCAGTAAGCTTGGTGAGCTGGTTTATGTGAATATTTTTATCTCTTAAGTTGGATTGTCACGGGATACAAGATCAACACATCATCCCTTTTCAACATTACACACATAATAGACAACCATCTCTGTCTCCATGAATGGTCTTTGGCGGTCTTAGTATTATTATCATGGTCCAGTTTTAAATAGACATAATCTCCAAGAGAGAATCCCAGGCTGTCATGCCTCCACTTGGTTCTGTCAACCATCTTTTTGGCTGCTTTATGGATGTTCACACAGCCTTGGCTCGTTTTTGAGCTGTTCTTGATTCAATCTCAGGGGGCTCATCATCACTTACGGAGATAATAAGCTCATTGTCTGTAATTTCTCCCAGGGTTATCTCAGGTTTAACTTCACGGATTGATTCATCAACTCCATCTAATTCTTTAGGGGAGCCATCATAGAGTTCTTTGATTATTCCATCTGGGATGCTTTCACGGATTTGTTTGCCAAAACAACTCAAAGGGATTGTCTTTAGTAGTTTCATGTCTAAGTTGGTTATACATGTAAGTCATTTCCTTGCAAATAAGTGTCCATTTGAAGCCAAGACACAGGATCTAAGAGTGATAATTAGTTTATTTTTGAGTGTTTTGTTGAGCCTTTCAACCTGTCCTTGGATCCAAGGACAGCAAACACAACCTCTAATGTATTTTATTCTTAATTCCTCACATAGACTTGCAACTTGGGTGTTGACAAACTCCTTTCCATTGTCAGTATGGAGAACGATTGGAGCTCCAAAAGTTCTAAAAATTGTTTGAAATGTAGAAAAAAGTGTCTTTGACAACTTTTCTCTTAAAGCAACAGTGAAAGCAAATTTAGAAAAAGAGTCTACCATCACAAACATCCAATTGTACCCTTTATTATAGGTATGGTGTCATGACCCACCTGCTGCCTCCTTTCTAAGGACAACAGGGTTCATTTCCAGGATTGCTGGCGACTACCCAAATATAAAATAAAAGTAATAACGGACATAACTTTATTAAAAATGGACAAAAGATTCTTTAAAAAGCAAAGCTTGTTAAAGAATGGAGGGAAGTATTTATGGACTTATTTTCTGAGTTCGCGGAACGGGTCCTTATTAGAAGTTCTCATGATCTTACTCAATCGGTCTGAAACTTTGAGGAATGGAACTTCACGTTACCGTCTTTAATTGGTGTAAAAACCGCATTGATTGATGCGGCGACGGCTTAGATACAGGCGATCGAATCTCGGAACTCCTAATAGCCCTTAATAAAGGATTAAGGACTTTACAAACTGTTACAAATAAGGCGGCTCATGACATTGCCCCCCAGAGACTAGCAAGAAGCCAAAGCACCTTGGTCAAAGCGTGACTGATATGGCTAGTCTTTAAACTGGAATCCAACAATATTAGTTTGGAAAGAACAGAGACTTTTCAGAGGGAAGAATTGACTAGAGACAGAAATACTAAGTGTTTTAAAGAAAAAGGTAAAACACTAAACCTAGAGTCAGCGTTTTTAGGCAGAAAGGGACGCAGAAAACCAGAAAATGTCTGCTTTCTTTTTGGCAAAGCAAGACAGATGACCAGCGGCTTTTGAGGCAGGGAAAGACAGGGAAAACCAGCAGCTTTTAAGGCAAGGAAAGACAGGTGAAACCAGCGGCTTTTGAGGCAAGGAAAGACAGGTGAAACCAGGTACCAACATTTTTAGGCATAGAAATGAGGCTTAAAACCAGGTAGAAAGGAACAGGCTTTACATTTAGTAAGCCTGGGCTTTTTAAAGAATAGTGTCATGACCCACCTGCTGCCTCCTTTCTAAGGACAACAGGGTTCATTTCCAGGATTGCTGGCGACTACCCAAATATAAAATAAAAGTAATAACGGACATAACTTTATTAAAAATGGACAAAAGATTCTTTAAAAAGCAAAGCTTGTTAAAGAATGGAGGGAAGTATTTATGGACTTATTTTCTGAGTTCGCGGAACGGGTCCTTATTAGAAGTTCTCATGATCTTACTCAATCGGTCTGAAACTTTGAGGAATGGAACTTCACGTTACCGTCTTTAATTGGTGTGAAAACCGCATTGATTGATGCGGCGACGGCTTAGATACAGGCGATCGAATCTCGGAACTCCTAATAGCCCTTAATAAAGGATTAAGGACTTTACAAACTGTTACAAATAAGGCGGCTCATGACACTCTGATACCAGAAGCAGATAGGCTCTATGAACTAATAAACTAAACTAAGGAGTGGGATAACAAATTACCAGAGATCAAACAGATCCAAGGTAAACTATATGAAAACACTACCTACAAAAAGGAACAACTATTTAAGAAGTTATATGGTAAATATTATATGTTTGTAAGAACATCCAAGAGACCTGAAGTGATAAAGGTAGAACATCTACTCAAAAGGCATAGAGGCTTACTCAAGACTTTGTAACAAATAAAAAAAGATTATTACTAGAAAAAAATCAGCTTTAGTGTTACAAAATATGTTAATTCTTGTTTTGTCTGTCAGTCAGAAGTTAGATTTAAACCTTACACTACCTATCAATTAGTTGATCCTAGATTTTCATGGTACTCTGTGTCTATGGATCTAATAGGACTACTCCCACCAAGCACTATTGTTGCAAAGTACACAATAGTGGCTATAGATCACCTCACTAAGTGGGTAGAAGCTCAAGCATTAGAAAAATTTAAGGGCAAGAATTGTAGCTAGATTTGTACAATAACAAATAATATTTAGACATGGCTATCCCAATTCTTACTAACTGACAACGCCATTAACTTTATGGATAGATTCCTACCTAAGTCAAACTATCTAATGAAAATTAGAGGAGTATTGACCACTCAGTACCATCCTGAATCTAATAGTACAATAGAAAGAGTCAATGCTTCTCTAGAAAGAATATCAAGTAAGGTAGTAGTAGATAAGTCTAGCAATTGGAATAATCATCTTTAATCAGCTGTCTTTGCCTACAACATAAGCTACTACTCCTCCACTAAACATACTACTTTTCAACTACTATATGGCCAGCAAATAGCCTTACAACTATTGTTATACACTATAATTAAGGAATCTATAAACCTAAATTATTACAAATACATTGAAAAACTGAATACTACTATAGTAAATTTGTTAACATAGGCCTACTCCAAATTATTGTTAAAAAAGACAAAGGCTCACAATAAAGCTGCTCTGTCTAGACATCCTCTAGGATCCTTTATATGTAGGAGAACAACTAATGTTTTACCATAATAGAAAGATTTGGAAGGATTAAAAATTATCTACCTTGTGGAACAGACTAATAGAGATAATAGAAAAAACTGGAGAATTCACTTATACTCTAAAGGATATCTCTACTGGACAACTTGTTAATAGAGTACATACTAAATTTATAAGACAATATGGTTTTCAAATCAAAACAAAAAGAGAAGATTAAGCAAAAAAAACTTTATTGGTCTTTCTTTTTTGATGTTTATTCCTTTCTTGCTCACAAGCACTCATATCCTCCTGACAGAAATTAGTAGCAAGATTAATCACTACCCTCTGTGGATTTGTCCGTTGCAGAATTGACCACTCACCCTCAAATCCATCTCTTATTGGGATTTCTCCTCTGTCTCTTCATGGAGCCAGGCTTCCTAATCTAATATGTAACAAATACAAGTTACCACGGATATTGCACTTGGCTAGTACAGAAGACAGGATTAGACAAGTGGGAGAAGCAATCTATGGGAAGAATAATATTGTTCTCTTGAAAGGACGACCAATATTAGTTCTGCACCACTGAGAAACATTCAGCAAGTATTAAACAATCCATGGAAAAATCCTCCATATACTGGTATGGACCCTGCAAGTCAGAAGGAGAAGTATCCATTAGATGAATGACAACTTACCACAAACCAGGAATATCTATCTTTAGAGTACAAGGCTGTGTACTAATGTGGAAGATAGCATGAACTAGGGTACACATTGCCACCATAGCAAAACAATAATAATCAAGTGCCAAGAACTGAAGAGCCACCATAGTTAGGTTGGTGATACAACTAGTACTATTGTGACAAGCATGGTACCCAAATCCATAATAGAATAACAAGAAAAGCCGGCTCTGAAACCCCAAAGACAGAACACCAACTCCATGAAAGGAAGAACTCACCAACTAGTAGTATAATTGGAAGTTCCAAGGATGTCAGGAACCTCCAATCAAGACATCTCATTAAATAACATTTGACAGAAATCCTCAGTTGTCACCTTGGGATCTTGAGGAATGATGTAGAGGATGATCCTCTCCCCTAGCCTATTGTTAAAAAACTTGTAAGCCTTGCTCAAGAGGAACATGAACTTAACATACCAATCCTTATGGTAGAGAACAAGAGGTACAATAGGGCCCTCTTCCCTCATCAGAGCTGTAGTATTGTAATATAAGAGGAACTCCACCCCTTCTATGACAATAAGCTGCTCCAGGTTAAACAGATCATCCTATAATAATTCCCACTGGGAGATAGGAGGACAAGTACAATCCCTATCATTAATATTGTTATTAGCCCCAGTAACTCCAGTTGGGCGGCCTGCAAGATCACATACAGCTACAGCTTGGACCTTGTCCAGAATGGCATAGTGACTGGCACATACAATTTAATGAATGACATTGTCACTAATTATGTCTAAGCAACCCTGTTTCTCAATAGAAACCTAAGTATATACATAACGGCTGAGAGTCAAAGTAAATCTAGTAATGGCAAAATCCTCACCAACATTGTTGGTCCCATCCTCTTGAATAGAACCTGTAATACAAGTTACAAATTTGTTGATATTGCTTGAATTTACTTATAAATTCATGTTTAAATTTAAAAAAGTTTCAATGAGAAACTCTCCAAAAATACTTTAGACTATTAATCTTCACCTTATTGACTAATCATAGGGGGGGGGATGTGAAATATTCACAAGCTACTCTTGTGCCTATTTCTATATATTAAGATCAGCCTATTTGACTATAATTAATAGCACAATATTGGCTTAGGCACAGGCAATAAATTAAACCTTTGTTCTGAATCAATAAAATGATTGAGTAATCCAACTAATTAGTCCAAGATATAATCTATCCTTTAATAGAGGCCAAGACTTGCCAAAAATCTACACATAGACAAATCCTTGGCAAGAACCCTTGATTATTAATATTTGGCTTAGGCAAAATAATACTGATAGTTATGTATAGTTAAGCAATGGTATTGATTATTTTTATTTGAGGCAAAAAAACAGATCCAATTTTACTAATAAATTCATAAAGAGGGACAAACTTGATAATAACATAACTAAAAGCTTATTTTTGGTGTTAGAGTCCCATTCCCAACTTGTCACATTTGTCCCTTGTTTTCCCTCCGTTCTGACTCCAATGGGTCCAACTTCTTGTCAGACTCAATGACACCCAAATTAGAAGGAGGATCATTCCAAGGATCCTCCTCCCCAATGATAATATCAATACATCCCTGTTGACCATTCACTTTATCTTTAACACCTCTAAGCTTAAACTAATTAAAATTTTCCCCATACTCTGCCATATCTATACAGAGATCTTAGTAAAGCTTTTTTAAAACATTCCCCACAACCTAGTCACAACACTGGTAGTAGTGGAAGGTTGAACAACAAAGCTTAAGTAACTTAACTTTTTTTTAATAAAGAAACAAAAAAAATCTTTTATAACATTGTTGTAAAATGGGTTATTTTGCTTTGTAAGTAACTTTATTTTTTGGTTAAGCTAGTAGTTTTTGTATGGTCACACAAGTGTGTCTCGTGATGTCTTTGAGACAGTTAACCTTGGTGAAGGTTTGTCACGCGAGTGTGTCTTTTGTAGTCTTTGAGACCTCTGACAACGTCACGGCAAAGAGTGTCAATATAAAACAATAATCAGAGTGAGTAACATAATATGATATGGTTACTTGTGTAAAACGCCTATAGAGTTACCTCTCAATTGTAGTTGACAAAAGTGCTTCTATGATGAGGAATTTCAAGCAAATACCACGTTTTGGTTAATTGAAGGGTTTCTTATGTCTTAATAAAATTAGAATAAGAAAAAGATCAATTCCCTGTAATAAGTAACGGAGACACAAGTGTACATTGTAGTCTTTCAAACATTAGTAGTTTGATAATCAACATGCAAATATGCGTAGTTCCTTGTTTAGGATCTTGAAAGGATTTAAAAGGTAACAAAATCCTTATAGATCCCCTAAAGTGAGGAAAAGTAAGTATGAATTGGTTAAATTTATTGAATGTAGAACGATTTGAGTTGGATTAAATTGAGATTTTGCTTGAAAAGGAAACTGGTGAAATGCATTTTAAGTTGGAATGACTTTACTATGAGTAAAAGGCATTCAGAATGGAAGAATAGATCCATAGAGATATGGTATATACAAATAACCAAGGAGAGGTCAAGTTTTTTCTTGAGAGAGTTTTTTTTTTACAAGAACCACGTTTTATTAAATAAAAAAGAAAAGGATTATTAAGATATTATTTTTTCATTCTGTGTATAAAGAAATCATGTCATTAGATGAGTTTCCCCCTAGGAATTATATTTGTTTTCCACTCAAGAGTTCTTTCAAAAGAACATACTTTTATAGTAGCTTGTTGAGGTTGTCTGAAGACTTCCATTTTCTAGTTAAAAACCTATTTTTTTAGGGATACTTGTCTTTACAACCCACACGCCGTTGAACTTTGAGGAAAATTGTCTGGCCCAGATATGAATTCTATTGTGGAATCAAGCAATAGTTTTCTTCAAAAACTTAAAGACAGGAAGATTGTTTCTGCCCTATCAAACATCCTCTTGTAGAATGACTCCTCTGAACAGTATGTCAAATACATCAAAGAGATGACTGAGGACAATAGAAGAAACTTAACAATTTATATAAATAAAGATTTATCTGGTCTTCTTGAATTAAATAATTTTCAAATCAAAATAGCTTGTATTCAATATCACAAGATTGGAAATCTGTTTCCAACAAATATAAACCATACTCCCTTTCAATGCTGCCACCCAATTCCTGGTATATACCCTGGGAGATCCTGTATTGGCAGGAAAGGTCATCTTCAATGGACA
>CAOJZF010000263.1:0-10398 GCA_948465475.1 Thalpophila matura
ATACTCCCACTCCTTTTTCGAACCTTCTGGTTTAGAGGGAGTTGAGAGTTCCAACCGAAAGCTTCAACTCTCCCACTCCTAGCTTGAAACTTGGACTACTCACGAATAAAACGGAATATCTCCCCCCTACTTTTCAAAGTTCGATGGTACCTTGGGTTACAATACCTTCCTTTATAAGAGATCAACAGCCTGTCCCCTTCCACTATAGGGAAGATCCCCTCTTAGTACCATTTATCATTTATCCTTAAAACTATTGTCCCACCAATTCCAATCGAATCAAAACTTCATTCTACCCCCTCCCTACCCACTCCACCCCTTGAGGTTTCACTAACCCCCTCTCTCAAAATCTCTCCCTCAAGTTAAAACCCCACCTCCACCCTCCCGTATTCTTCACCAACTCTATCCATCCCCCTCACTCTCCCCTATCCCACCCCTTTTAACAATCCATCACCATCACTGTCACCACCACCCCTAACCCACTTTCCCTCTATCAATCTTTACTCTACCCTACCTCCTCCACCAATAGAGAGTTAACCTCTCCCCCTACACCCTATAAGAACCACCCTCATCATACCCTCTCTACACTTGCTAAGTCAACTACCCTTACCCAACTATCACTATCCTCCATTAAACCCCCCACTCTAAGTGATGGATCTACCCCCCTCCCTCTTATAATACTCCCATCCATAACTATTAAACCCCTCCTACTACATCTATTTACCCCCTCCTCTCAATCCCCTTCTTAATACTATCTCCTCATGTAGAAAGGTTAAAATCAACCATCTATCCTTACTATCATTGTTAAAGGTAGCATCCTCCCCACCTAGAGGAATTTAGATGGTGATAGGATAATAGGTAGTGATGATGGGGTGATGGTAGGTCATTAAAAGTACTGATAACATTGATTCTCATCCATCTTACCAGATTCTGCCCCCTTCAATTCCCTTCTAAATCCCTCCCTCCCCCTTTACCAAATTCTCAATTTGTTTCTCCCCCCCTTTATAAACATGATCATCTCAAATCCTCTCACCACCACCTTAAACCCTAGGATAATTTTATAGATAGCACCTAAATTACCTTTACCTCTACTTTTAAAGAACTCTCAATTTAAATCTTTTTTATAGGGTTTTTAGACCCCCACCTCTATTGATTATTATCTATTGTTTGTTGGTTTTTGTAGAAAATATAATTATAGATCTATCTTAAGCTTAGGTTTCTCTAGATGGTCAAATTGGTAGACTTGATTAACCCTCCCTCACCTCTTACTATTAACTGGCCTAATAGAGTTACTCAACATCTGACCTCACTAAGGCCCCTACACATAAGATAATCACCCCCCTCTATCACTTAAATTTGATGCTCCATCACTATAGATCCCTAATTCATATCACTGTAAAATTATCAAAAAAGTTCTATAGTTAAATCTAATAAATATAAAGTTAGAGATAAATCCTAGCACTAGTGAAAAGGTTTTGTAACTCATAGTATTGTATTTATTTGACCTCAATTTCATTATCTAAAAGCTTAAATCATCTAATTGGATTATATATGTTAATAAAATTAAGATCTTTCTTATTTACTATTAGTCAATAGATTAAGTCTTTAGATAACTCATGATACTTTAGTGTCATTTAGGGTAACTATTTCTGATAGCATAATAAAGATTTTCCTATCCTTAAGCTTTGTTAAAAAATGCTCAACAAATTTTGACTTCTAATCTTTTATAATTTATTATTAACTTTATAGACATATACAATGGTTAATTTGAGGTTTTAGAAATCAACACCTAGAAATAGATTAATAACAAAGAAAAACTATGTTTAAGACAACCTAGGGGACTAATCTATTTATGTTGTTCTTCAAATAGAAATTGAATTGAAAAAATCATTAAATAAGGAAAATAAAAGACTAAATTTAAAACTAATTTACTAAACCTTTGACAATGTTTTTTTTTTTTAAACTTAACCCAGATATGGTGTATTTTTTCTCCACAATACCAGAGTCAATTATTTTACTTGTTTTTTTTTTATTTTAGCTTTAGACCATGACAGTGTGTATTGTCTTAGAGGATTACAAAATTTGATTTGAAACTCTTTCTCTTTAATTTTTTTTTCTTTATTTTAAAATTTTCTCATGATCCCAATTTTATTGCATTGATCTTATTCATTTTGGACAGAAAAGACAATCTTTCTATTTTTATCATTTTTCTACTTCAATTTGAACTCATCATATATTAGCAGCAGCTCCAAGATGCAACTATCAATTAAACCTTGATCAGCTTTTCAAGCTATATTTAATTACTTATTTAAACATACACTATACTCAATCCTCTGTATTGCATACTAGTATTAATCAATTTTTTAATAACCAAATATGGGTAAGTGATGCCAGATAATGGCACTTCAAGTAATTTTTGGATTTGGACCAGCAACATACTACCAAGATAGGTAATACCATAACCAATATTGGATTGGATAGGTTAAAGGAATATAGAAGACAAGAGGCTAGGTGCTTTGGGTCTGATGAGGGGATTGACTATAATCCCAAAGCTATAGGTTAAGGCTGCAGTCAAAGGAATACTCCACTAAGGGTCTTGAACCGGGGGGCCTGGACACTGTCAGGGGAGTTGGATTATGACTGGGTCAGGATTAGAGAAGGGCTTATGGTCCATCTAATATAACCAGGTATAAGAACTCACAGTCAACACAGTGAGTAAGCAGCATGCCCCTATAAGGGACAACCACTAAAGCATGGGTTTGGACATGTTTTTTTTATAGATATAAAAAAGTCAAGAAAAAATATTTGAGAAAATAATCTTGATTTAGAAAATTTAAAAATCTCTATAAAAAAAAAGAGGGGAAAAGGGGGCTAATATGCCTTACCATTTCTACTTATCTCTTAAAAGTTAACCAGTAAAAAATAAAATCTATAGGTCTAAGGGAAGTAGGTGACACTAGAGATTTTATCTATTAATTTGATTGGTCAATGGAGGCTTCTATTGATCTTGACTGGCTGGAAATCTTGGTCACAACTAGGGGGGGTACCCACAGGGCCAGGTTGAGCTTGCTCAACCTAGCCTGACAAGTATGCAGCCCCTTGAGGCTGCAAGCAAGCACCACTCAAAATTTTCCCACCTTTTTGTAGGGGGTTTCCCTTGATTTTAAGGTGGTTTTTAAGTGGTTTTCAGCTTCCTTTGACTATAGTTTGCATTTAACTGCTTTAGAACTAACCAATTTGGCCAACTTCCTTTTATTTTATGTCTTACTCATAGGAGAGAGGTTCATTGAGTTTTTAGGAGTATTTGTCAATTTAATTATAACAATTGATAGCTAAAGACTATATGTCTAGGCCTTTGTGTCTGCTCTTAATAAAATAGAAGACAAAAAGTCTTTTTAGGGACTGAAACCCCTAAATCTAGACTATTGTAAAATCAATAAATTAAAAAATTCTCATTATGGTGTTTACAAAGGATAAGTTGCATAATTATTTAACAAAAACCAAGAGGAATAAAACCGTTACATTGATTCTGGACTTTAGAGGTTCATTAAGATAGATTATGCCCTCAATGTTTAATTTTACTAGAGAAATCCTCATAGCCAACTTATTAATGACTTAATTTTTAGGAAATCTATAAAAAAAAGATGTAAAGCGGTAAAATACACTTAAAACTATAATTTTGATTAAGAATTTACCTAATTAAGAATCAAAATTAGAAACTTCATCTTTTAAATTGACTTATAAAAGATCTAGGAGCATAAATTGAGAAGAATATTTAAGAAGTATAGGAGATAATTTAGATTTATCAAAATGTGTACAAAGAAGAAGTGACTATAAGAAGTGAAAAAGCATAAAGATGCATACAATTAAAGTCCTTAAAGAAATCAAAAGGCTAATTATATGGTGATTAAAAAAGAACAGAAAAGAAAAAAATCTTTTGAAATAATTAGGTGAAAATTTAGCAAGTTTTTCTTGTACTTTTTAGATAAAGAGTTTTTTGTATAATTTACATTGTTTTTAGTTGTTGATTAGAACTAATAATTAGTTTATGATGAGTACTAAATTTTTGTCTTAAGCTACACTAATGAGAGATGTAAAGATACAAAATATTGTGAGAGGTCAAAAGGGGGAGGCTGTTGAGTGAAAACTAAGTTAATGTTGTTATGACTAAAAAGATGTATTTAATTAAAAAAAGAGTGATAAAAAGTCTTAAAATGAAAAAATAGGTTTGAGTTAAACAAACTCAATATATGCTATATTTCACTGTCTGCAACCCTTTATTAGAAATTGAACAAAATGTGCCTACTATTTTTAAGTGTCAGTATCATTTTTGAGACTTATTTTTTCTTAAGGATTACATAAACAATCAAAGTCTTTGCAAATATGTATAACTAGTGTATCCTTCCTATTTTCAACAAAACTTTAGTAATTACATCCCAAATTCTATAATAGTGCTTTTAATTTTTTTTTATAAAAGCTATCCATTAGTTATAGTAAAAGGTTTAGCTATACAAAACAACCTTCAAAGATGTTTTGAACTCTTTGATCATAGAGAAGCCCTTTGGATTCTCTCTAAAAGAATCATAGTTAATTGTCTATATAACTACTTAATTGTTAAACCTCATGAAAGGCTACTCAGAAGCTTAGAAAATAAACAGGGAGAAATAATTTGTAACATAAATTTGCAATATATATTAGAACTATATATTACAATATCCACAAATACTTTATAATTTCTCTCAAATAGTTTTATAAGAACCTTATATTTATGAAATACAACATGGAATGATTTTCTACTATAAATAGCATTATAACACAGTAATATTGAGTACATAAATATTATCTCATACCTTCTCTAGCACTTAAGATATATCTGCTAATGTGGCTTACCACAATGATTCATTCATAGACTTAAACCAGAAGATAAATGGACTTTCTGAGTTAGCTACATCCAGAAGAGACATCTCTCTTTCTTATTTTACTATAAATACGGGTAATCAGATTGTAATGCACATCATATTTTTTTATAATTACTAAAGATAGAGTAAAGCTAAACTCTTCTCTTTGGATCTTTATAATAAAATCAATATAGACATGTTGCCTTGACCTAAACCCTCTGCCCTACCACTTGATATCTATACTTCTGGAAGGTAACTAGCCACCACCTTAAATGAAGCCTTGAGAACCTTTTACTCCCCAGTTACCATAAACTAGTGTCTATATATTACTACCATAAAAGGATTAGTAGACATAGCCGTAGAATATCTATCCTTTAAGGAGTAAAAAATGTGATACTGTTGTTGTAGTAAAAAATCATATAGTGGAAAAGTAATTTATAGCTTGCTAAAATCTTTAAGATCTTAGCCCTTTATCTTCTCTATCTTTCTTATATATTGGATAATATAAAGCCTTTTAAATGGTCAAGGGTTGATATACATATCTGAATATGTCTCAAGCCCGCTTTTGGATGTTTATAAAAATAAAATAATTGGCTAGTCATTAGAAATAATAAACAAAGGATCAATAATGCCCTGTTCTTATGATCTCAGCCAATCATGATTTGTATGATAAATTAATAAGAAAAATAATCTATCAATTTTAGGATTTCATACTTTTTAGTGTTAAGTTGATATATCTTTAACATACTATATATGTTTGAACTATCCTTTTTTCATCTGTTATTTAATTTCATATTATTTGAAGTTTACCATTGTCTGTTCCTTATCACCCATCTCAATTTTATTTTTTTAAATTGAACTGTATATATCTTTGTTCCTTTGTTTCTATTTATCTTCTGTTACAAGTAGAACTGAAAAATTCCCATTATAAAAGATAGCCATAAAAGCTTACAAGGGTTCTATTAGAGTGTATGATTAATACCTGAATTCTAAGGCTAATACTATAGAATTCCTCCTGGGGAATAAAACTCTAATTTCTATTTTTGCTCTTTCAACTTTGAAGCTTAGAAAAAAGATCTACCTTTAGCTAATACCCCATTCAATGTACCCCTTTGTATCCACCCAGTTACCAAATATCTATTTGGGGGTCTATTTCTTTTCAATAACTCAGTCTTCACCAACTATTTTCATTTTAGAGTGGGGTAACCTTATATCTTAGCCCTAATTTAGAGAGGATTTGCCATTCCTAAAACCTTTTTGAACTTAATCTAACTCAGCATTAGATAAGTTATCTCATATAGTTTTTGATAATAAATTGACATTGTGGTTAAGTATAATCAAGCTATACCATTAAACTTTAACCTCCTACCCTCCCACCCAGATTTACCCAAAATTATCACCTAGCCAATAATTAAAAACTTTCAATCAGCAGATTTACCCCCCCCACCCTCTCTAAAAACCCATAATAAAGTAACAAAACTATGACTAGAATATAATAGATCTTAGAGGCTAGGTTGAGATATTGGGATTAAATCAAATTTGGAGGCGGATTAATTTACTTATATTAGATATAAAAGGTTATTCAGGGGAGGAATAGGAAGGAAGGAAGGAAGGGAGGGGATTAGTAAGTTTATAGAACAAGGTGAAAGGTAGAGAAAAATTTAAAAATTATCCATAGTGAGGAAGAGGAAAAGGGGGGAGGATATGATCTGGAATGAGTAGATAAAAAAGGTTAGTATTATAAAGAAAGTAAAAAGATGAAGGAGAAGATTAACAATCTATGGATAAGATGATGATGATGAGATAAAGGGGTGGTTTAGGATGATGAGTTAGATACTAGATACTTACTTAATCAACAGGGGAAGGTGAGTCAGAGCTTTTATAATATAAATATCAATCCTGGATAAAAAAAATATGTTGGGCAGGAGAGATAGCAATTGAGATGGGTACAAAAAGGTGGGGAATAATTTTTATAAAGATCAGTATCAATATAGGGATGGGTGGTGGTGGAGGAGGAGGTAGGGGGTGAAAAGTTGAATTTGGAAAGAGGGGATGGGATATAGATCTTATGGGATTGATTTTTGATGAGAGTGTTATGGTTGTAGTAGGTTTTTTTAAAAAATT
This sequence comes from Thalpophila matura, assembly GCA_948465475.1. Lineage (NCBI taxonomy): Eukaryota > Metazoa > Arthropoda > Insecta > Lepidoptera > Noctuidae > Thalpophila > Thalpophila matura. Next base: position 7,020 of record CAOJZF010000263.1, read on the forward strand.
AGGGGGTAGTTGCTAATCTTTGTCAATTTGAATCTAACTATACCCTCAGAGATCAATTTTTCTTATAACTTTCATCATCATGATTATAGAAAGGTTTAGGGTAGTAGAGGGTGATGATAGGAGGTTTAGAAAGTTTTGAAGGTTAAGCAAAGGGTTAAGAGAATTTTAAAATAGCTAAGGGGTAGGATGAGGTAAATTGAGAAAGTTTTAGAAAGAAAATTAGGGTCTGAAGGGGGGGGAAGAAATGGTAGAAAATTTGAAAATTATGAATGAGGATGGAATTTGGTAGGGTTAAAATTTGTAGATTTGGAAAAGGTTTTTAGAAAAGAAAGATGGTAGGGTAGAGATGGAGATAGTGAGGTAGGGCAGGGTAGGGTGAGGAAAAGGTTGGTTTTTCTTTTAGAATTTATGTTGGTGGGGGAGGAGGGCGGGAGGTGGAATAGAGGGGAAGTTGAAATTTTAGTGGGTCAAAAAGAGGGGGGAAGAGGGAGGTAGGAAGGTAGGTAGGGTGGAGTTGACTAAGTTGAAATTAAATAGTTCAATCTAATATTACAAAGGTAGGTAGATGTGTGGAGGTTGATGGGGGAGGTTTAATCTTGAGGGGGGGGGAGATGGGATAGTGAGACCTGACTATCTTTTATTTTTTGGGTATTTGGGATGATAGTAGTGTTGACAGGGTTTTAGGGGTTGATGAGGTTAAGTAGGGGGTAGATAGAAGGTAGGGTATGGGGATATTTATTTTATGGAGAGAAGGGGTGGGGGTTGTGATGACTAGGGGTGAGGTGCTCTTGGTAGAGAGAGAGTCGTGAGTGGGTAGGGTAGTTACTTTTGAGGGAGGTGGTGAGATGCTCTAGATAAGAAGGTGGTCGGTAGTAACTACCGAGGGAGTGGATGGGAGGGGGGACGGTTACGTGGCCTCCGCATCTTACGATGGAGACTCGGGAGGGTATAATTGATAATGGGGAGGTTGCGATGAGGTCTAGTGAGGATTAGAGGGGTAGGGAGAGGGGCTGGGAGGGTTGGTTTTTTGGTTGGGAGTTTGGGTTTAGGTTTAGTTGGAGTTGGTGCTTTTATGAGGTTTTTTATGGTAGGAGGAGTAGTTGGTTTAGTTGAGATGAGAGTGGGTTCGCAACTGGTAGTGGTTGCTAGTACGGGTGTTGTGATTTTCAGTTGATCTCTTATAATCACTTCTATCCTCATCATTAACTCCTTACCCTCCTTCCATCTCCTTCTAATTTTATCTAACTTTAAGTTGGCCAATTCCAACTTCCTCACTTCTCCCTGTAAGACACTTTCCATCTCCTCAAGTTCCTTAGTTTTACCGTTAATCTTGTTCTTTCGTTTTTGTATCAACCTAATTGAGAATTTCGTTAATCTTTGATAAGCTTCATTAAACTATATGAGGTAATAGTGGTGATCACGTGATGCTTAAATAGTTTTATTTTACCTCTCCCAAGCCAAGTTACTCTCCTGCAAACTCTCAACCTCGTCAGTTCTACCATCAGCTGCTGCTTCCTCCTCTAAATCTATAAAAATATTCCGTTAGTTCAGTTCATTTACACACAATAAAATATCGTAATATTTTAAGTTTACCTCGATCTATTATCTTTCTCTTCTTAACCTTTGTCATTACCCGATCTAAACTTCCCTACTCACAACCTTTCACTTTAAAATAATTTATAAAGTAGTATCGATTCTCATCCTATCTTCTATTTATACCCTTCTCATCCGAAGAATCAACTAGGTCACCTGATTCGTCATCCCCCCTCCTCTCCATCATCATTCCATCATCATAGATTCTCAACCCTCCCCCTATAGATGACACCAACCCCCTCCCCATCGGGTTAGACCTATATATGGCTCATTCTCTAAGACCGAATTAATTTTACTAAATTGAAGTTGTTTAAAAACAGTATCAGATAATTCATAATTTGATCTGCCCATTAAGAGCGGGCCATATATAGGATTCAACAAGTTTTTAAAATCAATATCTCAATTATGTCCTGAAAGGTAAGACTTGGTAATAAATGTTGATCAAGTAGATGTGGCATTGAAGATATAAAATTAAATCAAGTTTTCTGATGAGATGTCAAAATTGAAAGACTCCAAAGAAAGATAAAGTCTTATAGATAATAAACTATGATGAGCTTCTAAGATATTCATTAAACTTTTTCTATAGATTTTATAGAAAAATAAATAAGGAAAAATGCAGTATGAAAGTAAGCTATATGTAGAAGGATTAGAATTATAAAAAACATTGAAAAAATATGTAATAGTTGAATTAAGTCTTTAGAATTAAGAGAGGTATAGAAATTATCTCAATTTATTTTTTCATTTTGTAAAGCTTTAGATACAATCATATAATATTATACATATACCATTTTTTAGTTATAATAAATTTAAAAAAGTTTTTATAAAAATGAAGAACCTTTAATTATCTTATTTTATCTAAGTTACTACTAAAAGTTTAGTATCTAAAAAAGAAATAATATTTGTTCTTTAATCTTAAATTATAATTTCAAACATCAAAAGAACCCATAGTATTTAACCTCTAAATGGTTCAATCTACAACAGAACAATTATAAAGTTCTCATCATCTTTATTCAAACTTTTATAGAGATGATAAACTAAAATTCAATCTAGTAACTACCATAGTTGGTAATATGACATTTATGAAAGACATCAATTCCTTATCCAGACCCTAGAAAACTTATTTAAATCTCTTATATGATACCTAGACTCTAATACAGTTTACTGATAAACTTTTATCTACATTAGAAAATTTTAAAATTTAAACCAACTAAATCATCATATCTTAGTATGTCATCATTTATAGTGATCATTAAAATTTCCAAAGTTTTTTTTACAATATTTGTATGAGAAGTAAATCTAAATAATATAATAGATTGATTTGGTTTCTAAAGAGATGTCTTTTCAATAAAAAAAATTGATAAGAGCCTTAGATTGATCAACTCTGATATATTTTTCATAAAATAATGATAAGGCTAATTTATAGAACCTAAATTTTTCTAATCTTTTAGATATATTCTGGTACATGATAGTAGGATAATTACATCTTAGAATTCTATCTCAATTAATCCAAAAGATCTCAGTTAATCAGAGATTATAGAGTATTGATATATCCATCTGCTATATTTGATAGGTGTTGTTACTTTTAGCACAAGCAGCCAACATGATCAGAACCAAATAACCAAATTTCTAATACACCTAGTCAAGCAAGGTCTAAGGACCCAAGGGGGAGGCGGTAAGGAGGGTTGAAGCATGCATCCCAAAGGAATCTAGGATTCAAGTTTACCCAATTCAAGATACAGATTAAAAGTGCAAGGAAGAATTGACATCTGGATCCCCAGCAAAGGAG
>CAOJZF010000264.1:0-12559 GCA_948465475.1 Thalpophila matura
TGCTAGGGTCTCACCTAACAAGTTATCTAAAATTAGTATAGTCACCTCCTCTGGTTGTGATAGGGTACTACCTTAAGGGGGCTCAAGGTAGCCTAGATATCCCTTACCATCTAAGGGAGAGAGTGGGTAGTTGAAGGTGATTTGCCTAAGAGGGGGTGGAGGGAGGTAGAGGGGGGCAAGCTAGAGCAAGAGGAATTGTCAAGTTGAAAGTAGGCAGGGGGGAAGGGTAGACAAGTGAGGGTGGGGTTTGGCTAAGTCAGATAAGGAAAGGTGAGAGAGTGGGTGAACTGGTAAGGGTGAGGAGGAATGAGGGAATGGATCTTAAATTCTAGGGTGAGTGATGTGAAGAGAGTGGATCATAAGGGATGAATGGGGCTATAAAGCCAATGGAATGGTTATAGGGTTTCCATGTCTTTAGGAAGCTCTCTAATGATTCATTAGATTGAGACGGGTGATTTTGGAGAGTACTTTACTCTATAGCCAACCGTTAAAGGGAAACTCATAATATATGCTACCCAACACATTACTGAAAGAGTAGATCTAAACACATCAATCTTACAAACTCAAAGCTTTATACTGAATAACTAAGCTATATAAGATGTTCTAGCTTGCCGACCAGTTTTTTACATCTTTTATTGAAGGATTGACATAGCGCGACCAGTTTCTTTTTTAAAATTTACCTGTCCGAGAGTTTTAGTCATTTAGACGAAGAGGTCCTCAAAAAATTCGTCACTGAAATCAAACTCGTCGATAGGAGCTTTGGCGGGTGTAGTGGTGGGTGGTCGAGGGTCGGAGATAGAATTCAAGTTGAGGTTGGACATGGGCGACGCAATGCTGGAGGCGTTGGATGCGGCGAGATCTAGTGAGGCGGAATGCGAGGGTTGTGAGGGAAGATCACTAGTGGTCTTGTTAACAGGGGCTTTGGTGGGGACATACTGAGTATAATTAGTAGCGACGGGATTAGTGGCTTTGGTGGGGACATACTGATTGTAATTAGTAGCGACGGGATTAGTAGCTTCAGTGGGGGGTGGCGTGACGGGTTTCATGGCAGCGCGCTTCAAATCTTTGGAAGCGGATTTGGGCAGTAAACTCTCTAATAACCACGGGTCTTTTCTTAAAGTCCCCAGAATGTTTAGAAAGACATACTCTACAAACCTATCCAGTTCGTTGACCCAGCGTAGTGAAGGGGGAAGCTTGGCAACCAGCTTGCCACCAGTTGAAGGAACTAAGAAGGCTGCTGAAATAGCCTTACATTGAAGCGCTGCGCTATGAAGAGTATGTAGATATGAAGCCTGGTACATTAAGCGCATAGAATCAAGCTGAACGACTAACTGATGTAGCATGGTAGTTACCATCTGTAAACGATCGTTCAATTGGGTATGAAGATCGGATTGGTGTAGCAACATTCCCGGTGAACCTGCCTGCGCTAGAACACGTTCCATGAAAATGATATGACCTCGTATAATACTATCACTATTATAAGTCTGTAAAAATTTCTTGAAATCCAGAGAGCGTTCATTGTATTCCCGTGTCGAATCGTCTTCAGTATCACTTTCTTCATCACTTTTGAGTTCAGTTTCATCATCGGATACCACAAAGCCCTCAGAGTCATCGTCAGGTTTTTCAGGCTGCTGCTCGTCTTGTTTTTCTTTAGGGGGCAACTTTGCCTGCGAATCGAAATTCGTAGACTCTTCTTCTTCGTCGTCGCTAAATAGAGCAGCAAGAGGATCGTTGATCGGTAAGGTTTTTTTCTTCAAGGCGTCGGAAGTTTCAGTGAGTTCGGATACATTTTCCTGGTTCCGGGGCGGGGAAGTATCGGCTTTGGGGAGTTCGGAAGAATCTTTTGGCTTTTCAATAAAGCTAGTCGCAGATTCTATTTTTTCCTCTTCCGGATCAATAATGACAACCTTCTTCTGTTTCTTATTTGATTTGGGTTTTTTAGGGCGCTTAGATCGCTTGAGTTTTTTTGCGCGTGCAAATAAATCACCCTTGCGGAACATGATGGCCTGCTTGACAGCTTGATTAAGATAGTAAGTACATGGGATAAGGGCTGGAAGGACGGTGGGGTGGTAGTAGGGCGAATGGTAAAGGTCATGAAGAGGTCTCAATAGAGCATAATCGTGGACGAAATTGTGAAGATGATGGTGTCCGACCTGTTGAATCTGTTGTAATATGGTAGTCACTTCCTCAGGACTATCTGAGTTGCTGCTGATGGGTGAAAAATCATCGGGAAGTTTATGTAATGATAATATTAAAACCAGCCACGCTCGCAGTCCTTCGAGAGCCGTTCCCAAGGCCTTATAACATTTGTTGTCCTTAAAATCAGATATACACGACATGATATAATGAGGTAGAGTCGAGGAGCTAAGTTGGGAAAGGATAGCTCTAACTACGGTCCAATCACGGGCAGTGGTAAGATAATGGTAGGCTAATTTTAAAGTCAAGGTTAAGACAAAAATTTCACGGCCTCGATCGTCAGTGGTGGACTTTAGCGACTTGCTTTGGGTAGCTTCAAATAGCGAGACTGCAGCACCGCACGTATATTGATATATAAACTCAAGCAACAAGCGTCGAGAAGGACCGTGCATAACTACCCTGACGACATCAATATCTATTTTGACGGTGACTCGTTTGTTATGAGAGTCGCCACGGCGAAGCTGAAGAAGCTTTAGTAAAGCTTCAGGAGAAGCTACCTTAAGATTGGCAAGACCAGGACCGGAAAGTACATTCTTTGAAAGATTGTTTGGTGAAAAAAAATTGGGTTCTTTTCCTTTAGTCATGTGAAGGGTATTGGTGCCGCCAAATTTGGAATGACGCGTAGTTTTGGATATCAGTTCGTTAAGTGTACAAGCTTGGTCACCCTTGAGATACTGTTGTAGCCCAGACTTACTCGTCGTCAAAGAGCTCTAGGTAAAGTTAAATTTGAGAGATTATTTATTTTTCTTACTTCAGCTATTTTTCCATCCGCTTGTACTGAAGAGCACAAGTTATCAAAATCAACGTGTCTGAATATGGAGTAGACGATATCTTGAAAAAGCCAGATATAAGGTTGAAATTTAAAGTCTTTAACCGAAGCGATCAGAACTAGAAGCAGATCGAGAGCATGACATTCTTGTAAGCACTCTAAAAGCAGGTCATGTGAGGATTGGATACTCGTCTCTTGGGGTTCTTCTAAAGCCAACATACTTCGAATCAAAGTCAAAGTGGTAAACAAAAAGCGTTCATCGTCTTCGCTCCAGACTGACATGTTTAATAAAATCGAGACCTGTTCGATGAGATGAAAAAAGAACCATTTGTTATGGAGCAAAGTTCTTAAATAACGAAGCTGATAAAAACGGTGTTCCTTGATCGCTACGTTGGCCGATATTTGCGTCCCTGTGTTTTCCTCGCCCTCAGATGAAGAACTATATGCGTCATCCTCAAAGGCCGAGTTGTTATCTTCAGAACCTACACTCGTCGCCTCGAGATCTTCGTCTTCGTAATTTGTGGAATCTTTTACACTGTCTACCATTTCTTCTTGCTCTCTTATTTCTTTAGCTACATTGTTTGAAAACGGTCTGCTAACAATCGGAGTCATCAGGTATGCTATAAGCTCAACTAAAAAAATCAGAAAAGGAAATTTTTTAAACTGTTACAGCATGAACGTCCTAAGGGGTTCTTGAAAAAATCCGTGTTGAGGGCTAAAATTGGGAGTAGATCCTCAGAGAAAGTTTTCCACTCTGATAAAAGTAGACGAACTGGTTTATCTAAAGTTCTCTCTTCCTGTCGTAGTAGTTTACGCAGATCTTTAATACATTCTAAATAAAACGAATATTGAGTATTCAGAAAACTAAAGTTTAATATCAGAAAACGTTATAGTAACTTGGAGAAAAACGAGTCTTGGATAGAAAGAGCTTAAACCGAAAAATAGATACCTAAACATTCATCACCGGGAACATAAACAAGACCACCACGATAGGCTGGATTTGAACTTGTTTTGCTTGTCAGCTCACTAGGTTTTTCAAAGCCCCCTAGAGCAGAACAGATGGATAATATATATTCTTTAAAAGCCGCTTTCTCAGGAGAAACCAAGGTTGTATTCATTCTTTCGAATTTAGTGAAAAGAGTTCTGAAAATAAACTGTTATGGTTTTGTAAAAAGATAATGAACAAGAAGTAAAAGCCCCCTAACCGGGAAAGATGAAATTGTGGCAGATATAATTATTCTAGTATTTAAACACAACAAAGAAATCTTAGAAGGCCTTCAAAATACCAATAATTAGATTTTGATTAAAAATTGTAACTTACTTGGTATAAACTATATACACCACAACCCTTTACAACCACCGTATTGATTTGAATAGATACTAGTTTTTTGAAATTCAGAATTTCAGTATTTATACGAAAAGATTGAATTCCAATTTAATTTTTATTCTAATTTTCGATCGATTTAAGTAAACACTCATTATCAGCAACTCTATCAATCACGAAAGTTGGATCTTACGGACGCGTTTCCAAAGCAAAGATCAAGTAATCAATGCCCCACATTGATAATATCAATCATTTTCAAAAAAAAACTGGGAGCGTTCTTTGCTATAGAATCACGATAAAAAAGGTCAACATATATTAATAAGTCTCTCGTGATAAACAATTCGATACTTTAAAATTGTTTAAGCTTCCAACTTTCAAATATAATATACACTGTTATAAATTACCTTAAAAATTTAATAATCCAAACTCAATAAGTCTTTCTCTATCAATAATTTTAATAATGCTATTTTATTGATGACAATCTCGAAAAATTATTATTTTTGAATAAAGCAACATTAACAGAATACCATACCCAAATTGCATCATTATTCACTTATGAGAAAAAATACACTCTATTTTCCAATTCCTTCAAAAAAATACATTAATCAATTTCAATCTCTCCTTACCACGACGCGTCAAAGATCCTTTCCACCGCATCAAGTAAATAATCTGACCTCCAACGAGACGCGTCGGAACTCCAACCCCGATATTCGTATTTAAATTGACTCTATTTTTAGTTAGATTTTTAAGATATTTAAGAATGTTGCCATTTATCAATTATAAAAAGATCTTATATGCATTATAATTTGAAATAGTTAAGTTTATAAAAGCAATTCAACTGCTAGGTCAACACATAATTATCAGTTTTTTATTTTTTAAAAATATTCGAACTAAAAAGAAATCATTGCCGATCAATGTTATACTAGATTTTTAATCAATGATCTTTTTTGGGTCCGATAATTTTTCTTAGAACCAGAAAAAACCTTGCAACCATGTGTTGATCTAATATCATAGGAAGTGATAACTATAAGTTATAAATAAATAAAATTCTCACTCCATAAGAACAAAACAGGAGAGTCTCTCTAATACAGTAGTTACCAAACTAGACTTTTTTTGCCAAATTTGGCAAATTAACTTTTCATCATAGTACTATTTTATATTCTCAAGGAGATCTAAGCTTTATCCTATCACTAAGATAAAAAAAATAATTTTAAATAAATTAGATTAAATTGTATAAAGAATAATTAGTTTTATCATTTATATAATTGAAAAAGTATCTTTATTTAAAAGTAAAAGAAAAATCCCTCATACAGCTTTAAAATTTTGGCACTGATAGTTTGGCAAAAAAGTAAAATAAAAAAAATAGCCAGAAGGAACAAAGTCAATATAATACTTCTATATTATAAGATGGACCAGTGATTTGGAAATAGGAATGTAAACTTGGTGTTTCCCAAAAAGACACTATTTTTTTTCTCATTTCCATCAAGATTTCCAAAATGTGTAACATCTTCAAGATAGCTCCAAGCAAAGGATAAATTAGTTCTCCCTTCAAGACCCCTGAATTTTTAAAATATATCTTCAAAAACCTGTGGATCTATTGATCTTTTGCCTGTAATCATAGTTTAATAAATTGATAAAAATACTAACAACATTAAATTAAGAGGTGTTAATTAGGTATACACCTTTGTTAAGATAATTGATTTACTAAAATTGGAGTTTTTACTGAGTATAGTATATAGTTTACTAATTAATTAAATTTAGTTAATAATCTATAGAATGATTGGATTTTTAAGCTTACAAGCAAATATAATCTCAACTACAGTAATAAGGAATCAGTAGAAGATTAACTTTAGGATTGTAAGACTTATTATTAGCCACAATTTTAAACTTGTATCTTCATCAAGTAGTATTATATGCTAATAGATACATACTACTAATTTTATATACTGCTAATTATATGTAAAAAAGTGATTTGTTATCCTAATGTTACTTTTTTAATCTATATAAAAAGGTAGGACATAGGTTTATAATTATTATAGTAAATTAGTATGTAATAACATCTAAAAGACTTGCTTAGATGTTATACAGATGAGAATGTAATGTTTATAATGTTATCTCTTACCAATAATAGCTAGCTAGATAAAAAACATCATGTAAATAGTGATTATCATGATGTTCATGATCTTTAGAAAAAGATTAAGGAATTTAATAAATAGAACCATCTGTGGTCTATTGACAATGAAATACAAGTGATGCAACAATATAATATGATACAAGTGATGTGAACAATATAATGCAGTGCAATTAATGCAAAAAATATAATGCAATGCAAGTGATGCAAACAATACAATTCAATGCAAGTAGTGCAAACAATATAATGCTATGCAAGTAATGCAAACAATATAATACAATAGAGTAGATATTAAAATTAAAAACAAGGCCAAGTTTATCAATAGGATTTGGAGACAAGACCTTTTCAATGATTCTATTATAAAATGAGGTCTATTGTTACTTTATATATGAAATTATAAATTAACACAGTGAAGTAAGTCTAGAAAAATGTGAGCTTAAAAGTAGTGAGCATAACGTTTTATAAAGTTAAATATCTGTCTTGTAAGCTAGACTTTAATTATTAGTATGAATCAAAAAGTTAAGATTGCAAGATTTAGAAACAAGTGGTTTAATCTGTGAAGTCATCTAGTATGAAATTTGATTTAGAACAGATAAAACATGGAAAAACAATCTAGAATAATGACAAGCTTATCTACTAAGGTTGCTTAAGTTGCAATTTGATGTTACAAATGCGCAGCAAAATATGAATTAACACCAAAGTATTTGAAGTAGAGAAATGTGGCTTTCAAATGAGTCTAATATTGCTATGTATTTTATATTACAATTTAAGTTATATTGAAAGTTTGAGTTGTTGGAAGATGAGAGGGATAGAAGATAATATAATGCTTAAAAGATGAAGGTTATTACTGATCAAACTTCAAAGCAACATGAACTATTAAAGACTAAACTTGATCAGAACTGCAAGTACTTAAATCAAAGAGGGCAAACAGAGCTTTTGAATGCGCTATATATAAGTATGAATTATGTATGAGTTTCATGAAAGGAAGACAATTTATAGCAACTTTAGTAAAAAAGTTCCAGAATAGTAAGACTGAGAAATTAGAACGCATATCTTAAGAAAAGAATTAATCCATCTATTAATAAGAGATAAAAAGGGACACCCCGTAATTGCAGTTCTTGGAATTGCATTTCTGAGAATTGCACTAAAATGCGCAATTCTCAGAAACAATTAGGGGCAATGGCGCGCCATTTAATTTAATATTTTATTAATTTTAATCCCGATTTTATATGTAATTTATTATGAATTTATTTAAATGGAGAATTGCGGGTGGAGAATTGCAGCTGACAATTATTATCAACCGAATCAGTCCCCTTATTAATTTGAGCCTATTTTATTAATTAAAGTTAATAGATGTGGGCGGAGAATTGCAGTTCTGAGAATTGCAGCTCAAAATAAGATAAACATATAAGAAAAAAAGAAGAGAATATAAGAAAAAATATAATAAACATATAAAATATCAGAATAAAAATATCAATAAGTTAAAACAAAATGCATGTTATCATATGATATAATTTTTATTTAAAATTTCATATCAAACTATATAACCTACATATACCATACTATAGTATAATAAAATGCATAAATTCCGGATACTAGAAACTTAACTCTTTGATAGTAGAAAATCATTAAGAAGAAAAAAACCATGGTATAGTTGGATAAAAGAAGAAGATAAGCCAATAAAAACTCTTTATTAACTATACACTTTATCAAATTAACTTACAAATTTTTCACATAAAAAGCATTCAAAAGAGAGCCTATAAAAGAGACTAGACTTGTGATTTAACTAGTTGCTGCTTGTTTTTCTTAGTTTGTTACATAGGGTAAAAGATCCAATTCTAAATAAATTAAACTTCACATTAATCAAAACTCAATTTTTATCTGGTAATAAGCTTATTCTATTATATCATTGTTAGTTTTCTTGGTAGTATATACATTCCGTATACTTTATATATTCTATACATTGTATAAGAAACTATATTATTTTTACTCTTCAGAATCTATAAATATTATACCCTAAAGGAACCTCTCTTCTTTCAATATAAACAATAACAGATAGTAAAAAAAACTACTTAAACCAAATACACTATCCTAATGGAATTATTTTTAAATTCCAATTCATTTTAGTAAATATAATTTATCATCTTATCAACATATTATATTATTTTCTATATTAACTTTTTATATTGAATGTTATATTTATATCACATATAGCTTATTATAACAGCTTCCGTTTCTTCTCATTAAACTATAATTTCATCAAGAAATATTTTTTTACTCTTTTCTATTGTATATACTTTATTACAGTTCCAAATTATCAATACTTACCTATATTATAAGTAAAAAGAATGGTCAATTTAAGAAAAAGAAAAGGGAGGGAGGTTTATAAACCATCACTAAAACCCACTACCCCTCAACCAAGTACAACCCCAACTCAAGAACCAATTGCTACCACTCCACCTCAACCACTTGATCAATAACCTTCTACCAGCATTCCAACTCAAACAACTACCCAAGAAGATTTACAAAAGCTAGAATTTGAAGTGCTAATGAACTTGCATAAGAGTTACCTCGAAAAATACACTAAAAAACCAACACCTCAACCAACTAGCTCATCATCTCAACCTACCACATCATCACCAACATTTAACTTATCTTCATCCCCTATCTTAGATATACCTCCTCCTATCCTTGAATCTTCTTCTCCTATCACAGGGTCATTTTTTGATGATCTTAATATTGATATGGGGGATATATTTGTTGAATATCAACCACCACCTACCACCACCTCTCAACAACCTCATCTTCAAACTCAGCAACAATCAACTTTAACCAACATCCCCATCACTTCCTCCTTAGTCTTCCCCCCTCCTCTGAGAACATCCCTTCCTTCTCAAACTCTCCCTTCTTCATCCCAGATCCCCTCCACATCTCAAGCTTCCTCTTTGCCATCAATTCAGGGTCCAACTCTAACTAGACCTCACCAGAGTTCTACAATGGAGGAGGAGGACCCAGAATCCGATATAGAAGTTGGAGATGAGTTAGTGTACTTGGAGGGTGATGATTACTTGGTTGATGATGATGAGGATGAGATCTTTGATAGAAATAGGGAAAGATTCTCAGATGATGAGGTAGAGGTTGAGGCTCCCATCATCCCTTCAGAACCTCCTAAGGTTTTGAAAAAGACCCTCCCTAACAGAGTAAATGCCACCTGGGACCTCCACAAGGTGCGCAACATCTGTACTAAGGATGATGGGTCTTTTGTGGTACCTAAGGAGTGGGAGATGTCTTTCCCCATCATGGCAAGAAAGGGTGGTCCAGGTTTCTATCATGATGGGTACCTGTTCTATTGTCGTGATGAGGATAAAGATATGGCCACTCACCACTATGACTGTGAGAGCAAAGGATGTCATATGAAGGTGACAACCAAGGGGTTTGTTGAGTTTAAGGAGACAAATGCCCAACGAGAGATGCACTTGGCAAAGAAGAATAAAGAAATTATAAAGCATACTTGCACTCCCCCAAAAGACCTGGCCAAGAGGATGTTCAGGTGGCATCTCAGGCAGTGCATTGCTAAAGATCCTTCACTGGATACTACTAATTTAATTGTTAAGAAGATGGTTGGGATGAATGAAAACCAAAAGAATGAACTTGGCACTTTAAAATCAAATCGCAATTTTTGACAAACTTAATAGGCACAAAGAAAAGCCTGGGGTCTAAGTCCTCATCATTGAAAACACTCATAATCACCCCTCCCATGAAACTTACCTTAGAAGGGGAACATTTTTTGCTCTTTGATACAGGAGCTGATCCTTCCTATAGGATCATTTGCTTTGCAACAAAGAAAAACTTGATGAAATTAATTGAAGCTGACCAGTGGTTGGCAGATGCTACATTTAGGTCTTCCCCTCGCAAATTCCGTCAGATCTGGTCAATACATGCCCAGTTCAACAACAGGACCCTTCCCCTTGTTTACTTCTTAATGACTAGTCAAACACAAACTGCTTATGAAGATGCTTTAAAGAGGTTCAAAGCTCAACTAGATTTGCAAATTCCTGAATTATATTGCAATTTCCCTGATAAAAAAAAAGAAGCTGAGAAGGAAATAAGAAGAACAACACAATCACTAGCCAAGCCCAGCTCAGCTTTACCTTACTACAAAGACTTGCTAGTAGATTTTGAACTTGCTCAGGCCAAAGCATTTGCTTCCGTTTTTGGTGGGGTACCTCATGGCTGTTACTTCCACTTCTCACAATGTCTTGAAAGAAGATTACAGAAGTTCCCCTTGCTAAATAAGAAGTACAAAGCAGATGCAAGCAACAAAACCAAGAAAGCAATTAAATCATTCAATGCACTTGCTTTAATCAAAAAGGAAAAGGTCAACGAAATTCTGGAAGCTTTCTTGGAATCTAGCTATATGAGGAAGCACCACCTTTTCTTTGCACCATTTGTCAAATACTTTAAGAGACAGTGGACTGGAAATCTAGTGAGGGAGCGGGTAGGTTCAAAAGTTAAGGGCAGAATAACCTGAGGACAATTTGAATACCTGGAAAGTGATGGACTCAGGACAACATCCTCCCTAGAATCTTGGCATAGAAGATTCAATTCCATTGTTAATAAGAAGGGTCCAACTTTTGAAAATTTATTTAGAAATTTGCAATTAGAGCAAGCAAGAGCAGAAAAACTATTATTTGAAGAAAGCCTTAATATATCAACCGCTGAAATCAACAAGAAAGCACTTCAAAAGTATGAAAGAATCAAAGCACTTGCAAAGAAACCATATAGCCCAAGAAGAAAATTGAAGCACTTAGGAACAATTGCAAATGCCTTAATATAATCTGCTTGCATTTCTTATATATTTTTCAATAAATTATTTGCTTTGCTATAATTTTTTTATCTTCTCTTCTTAGTTTAGTTTATTTGGAATTTTTAAATATTATTTGAAATTTTTTATTATGTTTTCTGTTAATAAAATAGGTTTCTGCTTATAACTTTTCTTTTTTTCTTTTTCTTTTTTTTTGTTAAATATTTTTTTCTTGCTCTACTTTTTTTTCTGGTTGTTTCTAGGTAGTTTTTATATATAGTTTTTAATTCTTTACCCCCTCTCTCTCCCTTACTGATTACCATGTGATTTAGGCTAGAATCCGCGATTCTAAGAAGTGCGATTCTCAGCTTTTCATAAAAAAGTGAGAAAAAATCCGCGATTCTAAGAATTGCAATTCTAAGAACTGCAATTCTAAAATCCGCGATTTGATGCTGTCCCAATAAAAATGAAGTACAAGAGATGTAAAAAACTGGGAGAAGATGATAAATTTATAAAACTATATAAGAAGAGCCTTGGAGAAGAATTAGAACTATTTGAAATTGGGTTTAGAATATGAAAAAATGATAAATAAAGTTGATAAATTTTAATATTGGAAGTTTTTAGTTTGTTATAAGGGTTACTATTGATTGACAACATCATAAAAGCTAGCCTTTTACTGTACATCCTTACTAGTACCCTAGGCAATGAGTCCCCTATGGATTGTTTGGTACTACCCTTTTTTTATTACTTGGGTGTTACACTGAATAGGAGGTTAAAATTTGGTATTTAAGTTCTAAATTAAGGATCTAATGTCTGAAGGGAATGAACCATTAGATAAGTAGGTATTATGGAATTGGCAGATGTCAGTATTCACGTTGAGTTATTAAAGAGATTAGAAATATAGTGTGATAAAATAGATAGGATAATGTTATAAGATAATAGTAATATAGAGAACAATAGTAAGAATGGGTAATTTAGTTTTATAGTTAGTAGAACAATATATAATACTACACTAGGATTTTAAAGTTATTAGTCTTTGGAGATATAGTTTTCAGTAGTAAAATAGTATTCTATAGTACTAAATATCATCACAACTTGTCGTCAACTTCGCTAAATATCTACCCAGTAAATTAGACCTCTTTAAAGTTCCTTCCATGATTATTTATCAAAAACATAATTACTATAATATTATTTTATAATTTTTCTAGAAATAATCTCAACTATATATATTGAATACTATCTTATCATATAGATTGTTAAGTTATCATTAGTATGGAATAAACTAATGTTTTATAAAGAACTCTTCAAATTTCTCATGTGATAATGTTCTCTATT
>CAOJZF010000265.1:0-14769 GCA_948465475.1 Thalpophila matura
AGCAATTTTTGCCTAAAAATGGGCAAATCCTTGGTTACAGATTTGTTGATCCATAGGTTAAACCAGCTGTAAGCTATTCCTCCCAAGAAATTGGCAACTTTTACATTGAGAGGGATGCTTTAGTTTTGTTGAGAGCCAGACAAAATTCCTTGGTCTTAAGCCAGGAGTCTAGGTTACCATTGTCTTAGTCCTCAAAAATAGGCAGTTTGACTTAACTGGCGGCTCCTGGGGGAATTGGGGGTAGAGTTGCAGGTTTTCCCAAACCAAGCCCCTCATATGCTTCTACAGGAATGTTTTGATTATGAAAAACTACATTGATTTGAGGGACAGCATCCCAAATGTTGTATACTGGACAGTTTTTCTCAAAAAGAAAACCTATTGTTTGATTGTTTTGAAGTTTTTTTTGTCCTGTTTTACTATAAGGAAAGGTCTATTAGAGAGAACCTTCTGCTGCTTTTAATGAGTATTAATGGTCAGAAGTAACAAGAAGTTGGGAAACAGATATATTTTAAATAGAAATTCTTCAAGAGATATGTACAAACAAAGTAAACTGTATCATATTGCTGTACTGTATCTTATGTCAATTGTGAAGTTAAGCCAACTATAATATTCCTTTAGGGCTTTCCTGACTATACTAGCCAGGTCTTTTGCTTAATTGAGGACCAAAAAGGAGGAGGATCATAATTGATGGATTTATCATACCTGAGGCTTTCAATTAAGGGCGAAAATTGAGATTAATCTAAATGACTTGAACATTAAGAATTGGTTGTATAATACAATAATACTTTCTTAGTGATACTTAGTACTAGTTAATACTTAATTAATGAGATATTTTAAATTATTTTAACTGGTACTCATATCTTCAAAATTATATATTTTTTAGGCCTTAATTTATTATCCATTTGATATGATGAATCTCATTTTTTATCTGATGATTTTCTATATTGATAGTATATTTTTTAGAGGCTTCTTTAATGTCTGATATTAGATTATAATCACTTATTTTGTTATGATTGATATGAATTCTATTAGGTAGCAAATATTGAGTTGTCAATTTTCACAAGATCAATACTAATAGATGAAAATTTATATAGTTTTGATTACATAGATCACACCAGAAAATCATAGTCTTATTGTTAGACAATCATGTAAAAATTAATTTCCTAAATAAAATAAAACCCTTCTCAATTCCAAGACATTTTAGGATGTCTAGAAAAAGAAGATGGGGATAGGGTGCTTGAATGACCAAATAAAAAATAGGTTCATCTAACTCTATTAAGTCTATGATTTTTTGTGTCATATTAAATTATGTTTTACTATAGAAAGTAGATTGTAATTTTGCTTTTTTATAGTGTCTAGATATTGTCCAAGAAAAATTAGAATTGATCCAATAACGTACTTTTCCCAAATGAGGTAAACAATAGACTTGAGGTTTATTTATAAAATTACTTAACATTAATCAGCTTTTTTTCTCAAGTTTAAATAATATGTTTTTAGATTTTTTTTAACTTTTGTTGATATTTATCTAGTCTCCAGAGATAGATATTAGAAGAATGATTTCTTGCTGTAAGTAAAGGTTTTTTGAATGAAATATGCATCTATAGTTTACAAGGAACTTTTGCCACATACATAAAAGTTAGTCTCTTTGGATATTATGATTAGATAACTGAGGGTGCTACATAACTTTAATTTGGAATCTTTTTCTTTATTATATATAGTTTTGAAAGTACAATTTAGCCCTTATATAGATCACTAAAAAATACTAAATTACTTCTATTGAGATGAAAGTTATTTTATAATCTATCAGAAAATCTCTTAGCTTCTAAAAGAGTTTATTAAATTCAACTGGGGATTAATCTTTGACTTTTTTTAGAAAATTTAAAGAGATAATAGTTGATATAATATTTTACATAAAGTAGATCTAGCTTCAGTAACTTTGTTTAATCATATTTTAATCATTTAGTTTTCTTGAAGCAATAAAAACAAATTGATTAGATGGTTCAATCAGACCTTGAGATAGGTTTGCACGAGAGCCTAAGGTTCAGTCTTTAGTAACACTGAAGTTTTAAATTCGTATATAACTATTTCAATATCTAAGTATTTACCTACCATCTAGAGATAATTCCAAACATTAGCATCAGAATATCAGTTGGTCTCCATAAATCAATAATTTGAGTTACAAATTTTGGAATTAACAATTTGATTTTTAAACATAAGCTTTGCCCCCACTCATTTTCTAAAATATTTGTGAAAAACGATAACTTAGGACTTTTGGATAGTCATTTTGTAATCTATAAGGATTCATTTTTTTTACAACTGGATCGATACTACACCTAATAATGCCAAAATTAAACAAAGATTTTATGTATTGTATTTTTAGTGTATCGAGTTTAATAAATAAAATATTATGGTTTATGCAAAGTTTTGATTTAGATACGTGATGTTAGATTAAATCAACTTTGTCATATGAAATGATTAAAATTTACATTTTATAGACTCGAATTCATTAAGCTTGAATTTTTTTATCCATCAATTGTTGGTTCCTAGTAGCATTATCAAAAATGAAGTATGATTCACATTGTAACTTTATTTTCGCTTAGTTTTACTATCTTCGATTTTTTCAATTTATCTTGTCTGTATTGAATAAAACTTATTTACCAAGCTTCTAATTAAGCTTGTCAAATTTTGGTCTGATTTCATGGAAAATAATTAAATAATATCACATCGCGATCATATAAATACTTGGTTGATAATGCAGTTATTGAGATTTGTAAAAAAAGTTCTGGCTTTTAAAAAATAGAGTGATTTAGTTCGCTGCAAAAAGTGTGTATACTTTTAAATACTTTATCAAACTGTCAACAATCTTCCGTTAGAACAAAATAACAATATGGGTTGCGACCTGTCTAAGCAGAATACAAAATACACGATTTTCAAATCCGATATTGATCGGAGATTTAGGTATCTAAAGTACTATGGTAAAGGGTATAACATTACCATTATTTTCAAGAGTATATCAACAATCAATAAAGGTAA
The DNA here is from genome assembly GCA_948465475.1 of Thalpophila matura. Classification (NCBI taxonomy): domain Eukaryota; kingdom Metazoa; phylum Arthropoda; class Insecta; order Lepidoptera; family Noctuidae; genus Thalpophila; species Thalpophila matura. Next base: position 3,034 of record CAOJZF010000265.1, read on the forward strand.
CAATATAAATAAGCACTAAATATTGATAATGAAGTTATGGTATTGGTATTTATGGATGTTACGACTATACCGAAAAACGAAGAATACAAATTGATTTTCCATGGAATAAAAAAATCAAATAATAATGACATATCCTTCACGCTCAATCGATCTAATCCTTCTGTTTATAAGTGTAATTTTTCACCGTCAGCTTTAAATTGATTTTATTTTAGATATATATGCTAGCGATCTAAATGAAAATTTAGTAATAGACGTATTTAAGAAGACCTCCCCAGCTGGTTTGGGCTCCACATACTCAGAAGCTGTCTCACGCCATTACGATTTCATCCCTTCTTTGAATCATGACGTAGTACTATTTGGTCGAGAAACCCAGAAAAGTATGGTCATGAATACCGTCTCAAGTTCAAACGATAAAGAAGACAGCGTTAAAATTCACGCTAACAAATTGATCTTATCATATCATTCTACTTATTTCCGTGAACTTTTTGATACCAGAACTGAGTGCCTCGGTCCGACAGATTACTCGGAATGCTCAGAGTGTAGTTCTAGTGTCATCAGTCCCACTAGAGCTTTCGTGCGTGATGATAGTATTGTAAACATATGTTTCTGCACTCATGAAGTTCTCAGAACTATAATTGAATTCATACATACCAGAATTATTCCTATTACTGTAATTACTAGTCAGGGCGAGTCTTTTTGGTTGGAACTACTCAAGTACTCTTTCGAATGGGATGTGGTTGTACTTCAGAAGTTAGCGCTATTGATTTCCAGTAGCTTCATATCAAGAACCAACGCACAATTTCTTTTCCAATGTAGTACTCGTATCAAGGATGCGTCGGATATTTCTGAATGCCTTTTTCAGTTTATGAAACGAAACCATTTCTCAGATGGGGCAAAGGAATAGTCGTATTAGCACTCTTGTCCGCATTAAGGACCTGGCAGCAATGAACACCAAGTAAAATGTAAGCAGTATCACAAATTATTATTAAAGATTTTTGTAAATTCACTTTTTCTTATTCTATGTAAAAAAAGTAATATTTTGGTTTATAGATTTCATGAGAAAGTTTGTAAATACAGATTAAAAGAAACTTAATCCCTACTGTTCTGATAAATTCGAGAATGTTCCAAACTACTAGAAAGCACCTTCTTTCTCATTCTCATGATTTCTCAAACATTCCGATGAAGTCTAAAGCCTTCTCCAACTCGACATTGATCTAGTCAATGTGAAACTATGTAAACCCCTCTTTTTCCTTAGTTCTCAATAGCAATCAATAAATCTAAGTCTAAATTCTTATGATCTCTTATAATTCAAATTCTTCTTGAATCTCCATTAATCTGCTAATACAGAAACACTGGTGATCTTGACAAACTAAAACTCTGGTCCTGCCTGTCTATCTTCCTGCCCTCTAGTCCACCATGTCTAATCAAGAACAAAAATCTTCCTATTCCAAGCCTGTCCTTACAGCTGACCCTTCCTCTTCCAAGCCTGTTTTTGAAGCTCACTCTCCTCTTCCAACACTGCACCTGCAGTCTACACTCCCCATGGCTCTACCACTTTTTATAACAGTCCAAACTCTGAATGGGTAGTCTGTCAAATGGTTAAACTTATGAGCTCTAAAGACCCTGGCTATTTCTATGGGGGAGAAGATGGTAACTCCTGGCTAGACTAACATATTATTTTATGGGGATGCCCTAAACTAGTCCTATGACCAAAACAAGTTCAATTTTAGAGTCTTTCCTCAAGTAAGTAGCATCAATATAGTTTCAAGCAACTATCTTTGACTAACCCTGGGCACATATTTTTAATATGTTCAGACAACGCTTCCAACTCTCTCTCTGACTCTCTAATTGCTTCCCTTAGATCCATAAATGAAAGGGACTTTAACAAGTTTAGCCTTTTTTTTGAGATGTTCACTACTATCTACTGCTTCTTTAAGGATGCCAGATATATTACAGTTAAACCTGAAGCTAAGAATGTGATCTGCTTCTACTTGGACTCTAAACTGGGATTCTCTATCTTCCTCAACTGCCTTACACCCCAAACCTGCCAAGAAGTTGAAAACAGTGCTGCTGAAAACTTATATGAAGCTGTCAAGGTTGCAAAAAAGCATAATTACAGAAGGGAACAAATGAACCTCATAGCAGCTGAGTCCCATGACTATGTCCCTCCAAAGCTACAGAGCAAACAGTTCATTGCCAAATACACTAAGAATTCATCAACTCTACCTCAAAACAGTCCAAGGATAACTACCACACAAAGAAGAAACCAGCCAACTCTACACCCAGATCCAAAGGTTTTTATGCTTCTAAGTTCCTGTCCAGCATCTTAGTTACCCTTACCCTGGAAGAACTCTGCTCCAATAGCCCAATAATTGGACATGACTTAAAAAGAGCAATTGTGAGTTGTGGTATACCAGAAAAACAAATTTATTGACTCCCTAATACCAAATCATCCTTTAATGTTGATGAAATCAATGATAATGCCCAAGAGTTAAGTGCTCTATTGGTGATCTTATAGTATCTGCTATCCTTGATAATGGATTATCTATCAATAGTAAGTCATTAAAGTTGTGTTCTGTTCTTCAAATTGAGGGAATCTAAGAGTCTGTTCAAACATGTATCCTTTCTGATGGCTCAGCTAATGAAACCTAAGGGATCACTGACCCCATTTTACTTGAAATTTTATCATTTAAATTTAAGGCTAAATTTTTTGTCCTCAATCATGATACCCTTCCTATACTCCATGGTAAACACTATCTCCATTATGTGGGTCTGGTTGTTGACTATGCCATTAACTTTTTTAAATACACCTTGATGAACAAATTGTCCCATTTGATGTCAGTTTTGGTCCCAACACTACTTGGATCACAAGAGAATGAGAATTCCTCTCCTGCCCAGAACCATTTGAAACGTTCCTAATTGATTCTAAGGCATCATAATCAATAAAACTGATCTGCCTAATGAATCTGTCAGCATTGTAACTTAGTTACTGACCAATTTAATAATCTTTTATTGATTTCAGGAAGTTACACCTCTATCTACTGCTGGTTGTTATAAAATTACTATTCAACCTAAATCACAACCAGTATTTCTCAAACCCTATAGAACTCCTGTTCACTATCTTAAATTTGTGAAAGAAAAGACTAAACTTTTATTGTCCTCTGGTATAATTGTACCATCTAGTGTCTAATAGACCTTAATTATTGTAGTGGCTAAAAGAATAATGGCAAATATATAATGTGTGTAGACTATAAGGCTCTTAATGCTTTCACTATTGCAGATCCTTTCTTTATGCCAATATTCAATAATATCTTTGCTTCCTTCTTTGAATCTTGTTGGTTCTCAAATATTGTCTCTTTAGTAGCTATCTTCAAATTAGTTTGCACCCTGATTCTCAAGACTCTTCAACCTTTATAACAAAGTTTGGTTGTTATGATGTTACATGCCTGCCATTTGGTCTGTCTAATGCCCCCAAGACTTTTCAAATATGTATGGAATTTATCTTTAAAGACCCTCTTTATTCCTGCATTTTAGTCTACCTAGACAACCTGACTGTCTACTCCTCCTCTATTCAATTATTTCAGAGACGCTGCCCTTGCTTCATCCTGTATTGAAAAATTAAATGTAAGATCAACTTTGAAAAGTCCTTGTTTTTTAAGAGGAAAATAAACCTCCTTAGACATGTTATATCTGGTGATGGGCATGTACCTGATCCTTCAAAGGTTGCTGCTGTTCAAAAGTGGCCCAACCTAAAATATCAAAGGACTTAAAAGCTTATTAGGTGCAGCTGGGTATTGCAGGAAATTTATTAAGAATCTCTCAGTTGTTGCTAAGCTTCTCTTTAATCTCACCAAGAAAGGCATCCCATTTGAGTGGTCTAAAGAGTGTAATGTGGATTTTAATCAACTCAATTTATATCTCTTAGATAATCCCATTCTAATTCACTCTTATCAGTGATAAGTTCTATGTAATCACTGATGCTTGCAATTATGGTGCAGGTTCAGTCCTTACTCAATTAAAGGATAATTCCTATATGCCTGTAGAGTGCATAAGCTATACTTTTAAACCTGCTGATATCATATATTGTGCCTATGAGAAGGAGCTCCTAGCTATCTTTAAAATTCACAAGCTACACTTGTGAATATTTCTAAATTTCTATGACCAGACTATGTAATAAACAGTACAATGATGGCTTGGGCACAGGCAATAATTCAAGCCTTTACTATAAGTAACTAACAAGGATCAAATAACCTAATTAATTGATCCATCTAATATCTAACCAATTATAGTGGCCAATAACCAACTTCCATAATAATTAGTTCAGGCTGAATAATCTATGTTTTTATTTAATCAATTAATAATATTAAAGATCATTCTGATCAAAGGTATTTAAATCCAATCCTATTTTACTAACAACTTTTATGGACAAAAGAATTGGCAAGGATGTAGCCAATTATCCATTCTCAGCAAGAACCTAATTAAATAGGATAACTATCAACCAAATATTAAACAATTACTAATCACAAGCACACTCTTGGCAATGAATACCAATGCATTTGATTCTCGGCAAGACCACTTAAAGAGCTCAATTATTGCCAATACCCCGCTTTTATTTATGTTCTCAACAAGAACTCCCTCCTATCTAATAGGATGATTATACCTTGAATCTAGGCAAAATCTTATTCACATATATATTCCAGTTAAGCTAAAATGATGACAACCCAAGTACCTAGGATGACGTATTCTTATAAGCATCATCAACAAGATTACACTTAAATCCCTAATGCTCAATACTGGTTAAAATTAAGATGATGATAAGATGCTTTGATAATTACTATGTTGTGGTACTACTAAGACAGGGGAACTTAAGTCTTCAACACAGTACCTCAATAATTATTTCAAAGCCTAGATTCCCCTTTCCTTCAACTATAAAACCCCCCTTATTTTCCCCAAATAAGCATCATTTTTTTTCTCTTCAAAACTACTATTCCCTGCTTTCAAACTTCCACTTCCTAATAGAGTTAAGTCTTAACCCAAGACTAACATAAGGAACATAAGGAATTATACAGCTAGAACTAGCTAATTGCAAACTATCCACAGAAGAGAACTTTGGTACTAGTCTTCATACTAGTGAACACATCCAGACCCAAGCCCATCAAGCAAGCATCTCTGTGGAAGTTTCACACTATCCTAATTGCTTTGAGGTAATTCTGCTACAATCTATTGGGCTCTGAATTCACCATTTACACTAATAACCAAGACCTCAAGTATCTGCTCAATTTTAAAGAACCTAATGGGCATAGAGAAAGATGCCTTTAAGAGCATATTGATTATAAATTTGAGGTTAAACACATCAAAGGTACCTCTAATGGGATTTATGATGGACTATCCTGCAAGGATATCTCTTTTCAGCATTATGAATCCTTCTCAACTGAATATATTACCCTTGACTTTGAGGAAAATATTAGACATGTTTTCTACTTCCTCAGTCACTTCAAGAACCCTCCTGGTGTTGAAGATACCTCTATCACTAGAAAAAATGCACTTAGATACTGTATTACAATAATTGACTATATAAAAAATTTGGTTCTCACCTTTGTCTTATTCCTGCTTTATTTAAACATTAAAGCCAAGATCAATGAAATTCACTCTGGATATGAAAACTATAATGTCTCTGCTTGCCATACCTGCTTGAGCACTAAGTACTGGTGGCCCAACATGTTTAATGAGGTCAAAGAAATTGTCATTAAATAACCTGAGTGCCAGAACTTCAACAAAACTGAAGAACTTAAATCACCTCTCAACCCTATTGTATCTGATGGCCTATTTTAGATGTGGGGCTTGGACTTTTTTGGCCCTATCTCTCCAAGCCGCCCAGGAAATACTTATATCCTGGTTGCTATTGAGTACTTGTCATGAACCTTAAGGATTCTCCTAGTGGTCCTAATAGACTTTTACCCGTTTTGGACTCCATCACCATTACTAAGGTGAACAATATTAGCACCAACACCCACAAGTATTTCATCAAGGCGTTCATATGGCCTGTGAGGTTACACAAGACTTCAAAATCTCAAAATCTCGAAATTTCTCCCAGATAAAACTTTGGGAAATTTCTCCAGGAAGGTTTTTGGTCTCTTTTGACTTAGCTCTTTTAGTTATTATTGATACAATAATTATCACATTATATCACTTTCAATTTCTATTTTGTTCATTCTTAACGTTACAAACTTAAGTTTCAGTTCATATAAACACCCAACAACCATGGTTGAACCACTAGCAGTGGTTCCAGCCCTTAATACCATGATCCTAGTATGTTTATTACTGGCCTTTGGGGCTAGTATATCCCAATCTTCCTTAGTAGTTAAGGTAGTTAGCAAGGCTGTTCTGTTCACAGTAACTACTTTGGCTTGGCTGTCCCAGCCTCTGAGTAAGATCCAAGGCCTGGTAACACAACTTTGGGGTCATGACAGTACTTTACCAGATGGCCTATTGCAATAGCCACTAAGTCTGCTGATGCAAAAACTATTGCCCACTTTCTCTTAGAACACATTTTCACTATCTTTGGTCCCCCTTCCTCTATCTTGAGTGCCCAAGGATCACACTTAAAAAAATCCCTTGTCATTGAATTTTGTACTGTTGTAGGTACAAAGCATAAAATTAGTTCAGCTTACTATCCTTAAACTAATAGTTTTCTTGAGAGATCTAATGTCCTCATGATCAAGTTGCATGAAAAGATTGCCTCTGAAGATCCTCACAATTAGGATTTGCATATTTTCTCTGTCTTATGGTCATACTGTTCTAAGATCAACCCTACTTCTAGACTTGCTCCCCAACAAGTTTTATTTGTTTGCTATATCCTCGTGATAGACCTTAAGTTAAATTGAACTTCAATGTTGAAGAGTGTATCTGCCAAAAAAAGGACCATTTATCTTTATCTGCTGATAAAATGAAAGCTAAAAATGATTCAAAACTTTTCAAACTTGAATCTATTGATGTTGGAGATTATATAATTGTACTAAGAAGTTCTCTCCAAAGTTCTCTGGACTCTTTTATGTCATTGAAAAGACCCTAAGAATAGATAACAGCTTACATCATTTGATAGAAAACTTTTGCAAAGATAACTTCTGGGAACAGAATCAACTATATCTGTTATTGATCTGTTTTGGGGAGTGTTCTGATAAATTTTTGACTGATCCAAACTACACGAAATTACCTTCTTTCTCATTCTCATGAATTCTCAAACATTTCAATAAATTCTAAAGTCTTCTCCAACTCAACATTGATCTAGTCAATGTGAAACTATATGAACCCCTCTTTTTCCTTAATTCTCAATAGCAATCAATAAATCTATATCTAAATTCTTATAATCTCTTATAATCAGCTTCTTCTTAAGTCTCCATTACTCTGATATACAAAAACAATACTATTTCTTAAGCAACCAATTGATCTATCTATATCTGTTTCTTTTTAAGTGACTAATCTAATAAGTGACGTTTACTATTTTTATTCTTAAAGAAAATATAATAAACCAGTCTTATTGGCGGCATCTTAGATAAAGCACAAAGATACACTAGAAAGTGATATAAAAAAATAAAAATGATTCAATTCAGATGGAGCATTATTTTTTTGATCCTAATGGGACTACTGGTTTAAATGAAATTTAAGTCAAAGTCTGCAAATCCATAATTGAAAAAACAACTGGGTCTAAATCAAAAGCTTGTTTTAATACCAAATTAATAAAAAAGGTTGTAACATCTTAGTTCAATTTTCTTAGTTATGATAATTGGGATTTATTTGAATGAGTAGACTCTAAAACAAAGGTTTAGTGTGAAACAAAACATCACTTTTTCAAGTTTGTCTAGGACTAAAAAATCTGATTTTTCTTGTGAGTTGTTAAAGTAAAATATACACTGTTATATAGCCTTTAATCATATCTATCACAGGGGTTTACTATATATAGTCTAGTATACTTGAAGAGGTTTTGTATAATCTACTCACTCAGCAAGTAAATTGTGGTTTTTCAAAAGCTGTCAAATCAAAACTACAATAAAACAAGTAAATCAAGAGAGATATTAACCCACTGATCATTTAGATACATTGAGACTTCATATCTTTATTTTCTTAAACTTATGCAATTAAGAATAAGAAAATCAAACAAGTAATGATCTAAGCCAAAATAAAGTTCATTTTGAGTAAATCAGGTATAGTGCAACAGTATCTATAAGCATAGTGCAACTATATATAGTAAGCTTACTTATTGTGGGATTTCTGGCCTGGTCTCTATTAGTGGCTCTATCAATGGAACCAAGTGCTGACGTCCCTGAGGAGATGGTGTGTTCCTAATTGGATATGGCTTACTAGCAGAAATTCCTATAGAGCAATAAATTATAAAGTTCTTACCTTAACTAAAACAGTGCTAAAAAAATAGGACACAGGGTATAATGGACGGTGTAAATAAATATCTAGGCCAGCATGAGAGTCACTGGCATTGACAGGGGCGTTAAAAAAGAGGATTAATCTAAAATGGGGGGTTTATAGTCCACAAGGTATATTCAAGAGAATAACTGACGCTAAATTGAACTATGTCTATTGTATTGATGCTGATATTAAGTATAATTTGAATTAAATTTAATATAGTATTTAATATGACTTTTTTCTGCTAATTGTTTCTATTTAAAACTCATCTACTACAAACAATTCCACTTTGGGTAATTTTTGTTAAATAGTGTTTATTTGAGTAATCAAAAATTCCTCTTTGAGCTTACAAATTTTAACACTAAGTTCTTGAATTGTTCCAACATCAGATATGCTTAATTAGCTGCTGTTTTATAAATATATTACGCTAAATTACACAATGATTGTCCATTCCATACCAGACCGCCAGTAGGGGCATTATTGATCAAGGCTTAGTTACAATTGACAGATGCCAATTTCCCACTTTCATATAAGAAGAATTTTTAATATTTAGATGTCTCTTTTAACAAGTAGTTAAGTTAGATAGAGTAATTGAACAAATTTTTTGAAAATATCTTTTAAGACTACTTTCCCTAATATTAATAGCTATAAATTATAGTTTATTGAGTCCTTTTCTAGGTAAATATATGTTCTAATAATTACTTGCATATGTTTATTTAAAGTATAGGATTAAAAAATTAGAAACTCTATCACAAAATTTCTGAAACATATTATAGAAAATAATCATCATTTTTTGAATACCAGATAAAAGGATTGATTCATTTTATATTGTTTTTTATTGCAGAAGATAAGAAATTAAGTTACTATAGAAGGAGTAAGAGTAAGCTGTGTAGGCTTATGAGTTAATAAAAATGCATCTAAACATATGTTTAAGATCTTACCTGATCACTTAAATACTATCAAGTAAACTTAAGCTCTCTCTAGATTATATATTTAGTTTGGATATTGTGCTTAAGCGGGAATTATTTAGGAGTAATTTTAGATAAGGCCTGTTGAGCCACATAAGATTACCATAGTCTCTTGAGTTGGTATAAGTTACTCTGCTTAGGCTTGAAGCTTAGTAAATTTTTTCTTATCATTAGTCCTTCTTGAGCTATAAGTAGGGTTTGATATTCCTTGACAATACTTATTCTATATATGGTTCCTCATGCAAACCTTGTTAGGGTTATCTAATATGGTAGTGATAGGCATTTTTAGAAAAAAGTTTATAAAATACTTTGAATGGTCTTGTTGGCTGACTTTCTAGGGTTGTGCTTTTTAATACTAGTTGGTACCTAATGGATAAGCTATATGATTCACCACATTATTTTATGGTTTCTCTGGTTTATACCTTGATAAAGCTCAAAAGAGATGATTTTGGGTTTTGCCCACTCCTAGAGGAGTGTGTTGACCCTGAGAGGTGTTGTCTCAATGGTGAGAGCTAGTTGCTTAAGAATCCATCCAAATATTTGGGGAGTTGCTTGGGTATCAGCGTCACAATTGATAGATGTTGCAGTCGCAAAGTTGTCAAGAGAAGTTGCAAATATTAAGTCATTTGACGTTGTTGGCTAGTCTGATTGATTAAGTGTTAATAAAATTGACAAAACTCTGTGAGGCGTTGCAGTTGAAGATAATGGGCGCCGCAACTACAACGTTACTTGAAGTTGTGACTCTTTGGTTGGTTGTCCGTTAAGTTGTCTCAGTCTAACAAGATTAGCACTACTAGAGTTATCAGGTAGTGGATCCAAGCTAGTAACAAGAATCTAAGTACAATAGTCTAAATATGTTATCTAACTATAGAGGAGAATTAAAAGTATAATATAAGTATGAAAAGTAGCTTAAAGTCTGTTTTATTAATCTGCAAGTAAGGCTTGTTATATAGCTTGTGTGCATAGTTATTCCTCAATGAGAAGGAATATTCTTTGAATACAAGCCGGACCCTGGATAACTTGGGTACCTTTAGCAACATTGTCTTCCAACTAAACGTCAAAGACTAGAGACATTGTCTTCCAACTAAATGTCAAAGACTAGAGATGTCATCTCCCAATTAGGGCATCAAAGGCTTACAACGTTGTCTCCCAATTAGGGTGTAAAAGGCTCATGACATTGTCTCCCATTTAGGGCATCAAAGGCTTAGGACTTTGTCTTCCAAATAGGGCGCCAAAGGCTTACAACATTGTCCTTCCAATCACGGGCCTCAATGACTCTCCCTTTGTTGCGCTAACTACGTTGTTGATTCTTGTAACGTTGTTGCTGAATTGTGCGCTGTCATTGCATCAGAAATTGTTGTCCGTCTTTTTGCGTTGTCATTGACGTGATTCCCCTGACAAATCATATTAGTCACATAGTTTACAAGGAAACCTCTTTTGTAGGACAAAGGATAATATAGAGAAACAAGTCTAATTTGTCAAAAATCCACAATGATGAAAACACCCTACAAGAAATTCTATAGGCTCATATCTATATTTGGTTTTTTGGGGAACAGTAGCTAAATACCATAATTGATCTATAAATCACAAGAGATTTCTATAAGTGAAATGTAATTTTTATTCTATCAAATTTTAGTGAGTGATATATATTTTAAGTTTGGTGATATATTTTTGTGTTTAATAGTTAGTAAATTGATAAATCTTTAAAACAATCTTGACACTAGACTAACATTATACTCTTAAGTGCCAAAAGTGTTAAAGCCATTTGTTTCTCAAGTTTGGCATTATACCTAAAGTTGTAAATTAATTTTTTACAAGCTTTTTCCATAAGATTGTAATTTTACACATAAACACCTATGTTTTTTACTCGTTTTGAAGCTTAGAAATAAATAATCAATTGCTTATTGTTTTCTAGTCTTAAAGTCAGCTTGTAGTAAATTTAAATTAGTTAAATTTTGATACAAACAAATTTTACACCAAATACAGAGTATTTATATGTTATGGCTATTAGGGCAATGTCATGAATTACCATAAGTACACTAATAAGTTCATTGACAAGGCATTTACTAGGCAGTAATGTAAAAAAAGTTGAGTTGTAACTTTTTGGTGTTTTTGCTATGTATAATATCATTGAGGGTTTCTTATTATTTATAAAATTTTCTTGTGGCAAAAATTATGAATTAGGATTATTTTGAATCAATTTTTAAAAGCCTTGATAAAGATTAAAGAATTTTGTACCTTCACTAAAACTTTGTTAGTACAATTATCCAGCCCAATTTTATTCCCTGTGAGTTTTCAGTATGTGAAACTTCCACAGAGATGCTGGCTTGATGGGCTTGGTCTTGAAGTGATC
>CAOJZF010000266.1:0-17238 GCA_948465475.1 Thalpophila matura
CATACATTTGAAAGAACACAGCTAGAGCGCCTTCATCTGGATTGTAGGTCAATTTGAAGTACAGCTTGAAATTAGGGTCTTCAAGACTCTGATGAGTAGAGCTTAAAGAGGTTCTTGGGTTTTAAACTAGCGCAAGAATTAATTGGGGGTCTCAGTAGAAGATTGATGAGTCTGAGAATTCATGAAAGACTTATGAGGGTGATTGGATTCATTGTCCTTGTCACCAAAATAGAAATCTAGTAAGGTTAATCAATCAGTAAGAGAGGTTTGTGCGTTCTTTAGTTCTCTACAAGTTAAATTATAAGCATCCTGGCTGTCTTTTAAAAAGTCTTGCTCAATCAACTAGGTGCCTAACGGGTTCCTTGAAAGAGGTGAGTTTTTCCTCCATCAGAGTGGCAAATTGATCCATACTAGCAATAAATTGTTGACATTCAGTGTATAGGGCGGTAGCAAGATCTTCCTTGGTTATGTAGTTGTTAAGGTTGTCCCTGAACATGACGATCATTGATTGGGTTTGTTCAAGGATAAGCTCTTGTATTTGGGCATCTGTTAAAAGTTCTTGTTTGGCTAAATGTTGTGTAATAGCATCAACCTGATCTCTGCAAGAGCATTTGTTCAAACATTTGGGACTTCTTTCTTGTTCTTCAAGATCCTTAATCTTTTTGTAACAACAGCAAGATATATCACAGCTGTTATGTCCTGTATCTGTTTGATATGTTATTTCTTCCGCTATTTTCTGCCTCAAAATCTCAGCTGAGGAAATAGACTAAGATGTTTTGATGACTTGAGGAGAGAAAGTGGATTTGGCTTGTGCAAATTGCTTGGCTACAAAGGTCCAGTAATCTTCTAGTTCAAGTTGAACTTCCCAAACTCCTTCTCCTATACATTCTTTGATTTAAAGTTCAAGATTCTAAACAAGAGTATTGTTTTTTGTCAAAGAAATTCCACTTGCTCCTTTTTTTCTGAAAAAGATGTTTTTCAGGATACCAAATTAGTTTGTGATTTAGGATTTTTATGAGTTATAGCTTTCATAGGCTGTTTGTATCTGGGTTTGTAGAGAAAGAATCTTGTCATGATGAGATCTAAAAAGAAACTGATGGTGCACAATGGCTGGATGTACAAATTTTTTACTTTAGTTTCTAATAGATTGGTTGATTGGCAAGATTTATAAATTAAGTAATTGAGAGCAAGTTTCATCTACTTGTAAGCTTCAATCTCTAACAGAAATTGGGAATCAGGGGTTATTTTTTCCCATGGCTAGGTCTAGGGCAGTTGAATGAGCTTAAGTATTGTCAACACTGTATGGTACTAATTAGGGCTTTCAATGGGTTCAATGACAGTATAAGCCACTACTAAAGGTATTTGTACCTCTTCAGTTGTTTCCCATGAAAAATAGTAAAATCAATAACATGTTCAAAGTTTTTGAATTATATTAATTTTATTTTTACAATTTTTCCCTGTAGTAAGCAACAGAACTGTAGCCAAACAATAGTTTGTCTATAGTTAAATATTTAGATTTAGAATCAAGCAGTAAGTCAAAAAGTTGCACCTGTTATTCCTCTTTTAAAATGCTATTAAAACAGGAGAGAGCAGCTTATATTAAAAAAGAAAACTGTTTATTTGACTCTAAAGATAAGTAAAATAGTGTTTGGGCAAAAAATCACCCTGTCTATTACAGAAAAGAAAGTATCTACCTATATCAACTATGAAAAAAGGGCAATAAAAAAAATTCAGTTATTTTTAAAAAAAGATAAAATATGAGAAGGTTTAACTGTCATATAAAGGTAAATAGGGATAAATGAAACACAGCTTCAATTGGGCTTAAATAAGAAAAAGGTTGATTAAAAGATCAGGAACATAACTCCATTTTTATGGTTCAAGCAATACTATATCTGGGCTTTTAAATATGAGTCTTACTTTTTAGCAGGGTAATGACTCTTCTATATTTTTGAATTCTGCTACAGATTACATCTTTAATGAATGCTTTTACAACTATGCATTATTTATTCTAAAAACATAATTGTCTACTGTAGTAGGTCTGATATTTAGACATATTGGACAAAGAAGAGTAGTCCTGGTAGTGTGCTAATTAATATAGGACACAGATATCCGGCACGGAACTTACACAGGTGATAGCACGAAATCGAACAAGGCAGCAGACCTTGATGACATAATAAGAGTCAGAGCTTAGCTGAAGAAGAACTATGTACTGAAATACTGGCATGGTACATGCGGGGCATGGGATGTAGCAAGACATCGAAGCAATCAGATCATAAGTCCGGATCCTGATGCTATTAAGCATGAAATTGGCTAGGTTAAGAGACTGAGTTTGCTTAACAAGGAATGTAGCTAGGTGTAAGAAAAATACACATGCCAAGTATCAGCAACTGAGATGAAGTTGTCATGGCGCAGGGATTTTACAAAGTCACTATGTAAAAAGACAAAATGCTTTTATAAAGCAAAAGTAAGTAACTAGTAAGTTTAACCATATAGGGAATATTAGGAGGAACTCTAATATGGGTCCTCGGAACATATGCTCAATGAAGAGTCAAGTGGGTAGTCCTTTCTGGATATATGCGATTTGATAGGAAGATCTGAGAGATCTTAGAAATCCAATTGGCTAAGAATTGGACGAAACGGCTTCATATGACAACTCAGTCATAAACGCATCACAGGTAAGAACTGTAGTAAGTAACAATAAGGTTCCCGGGATGGAGAAACTTGGTAGGTACTTTATAATTACCAAGGACAATACTGGGAGAAGCCTATGCCTTCTTAAAACAACCCATGTCAAGACATTGGTACATAAGGAAATGTCTTATGAGTGCGGATCTTCATAGATCGGAGTATCAGGTCAAAAGGAACATAGCTGAGTTCCTTAGCAAGATTTCAATATAAGAAGAATCTGCTTAGTAGGATCTTGAGATATCAAGGATCTAATGCATAACATTTATGAGCGAACTAAAGGGTAAGTTGGTAAGTATAAGAGAAGGACAAGCGGTCCTAAGAGGGTTCTAGGGTAGCCTCATTGGGCACTAGACAGTTATTATAACAGAATATAAGAAATAGTATATAGCTTAGTTATTATAATTGGTTAGATAACAGATCGTAATGTTTGATTGAATAAAGGAGGACATCATTAGATGATGTCAAGATTACTAGATAACCATATATAGGTTGGACGAACTTTGAACAGACTTCACAAGGCGCAGTCGCAATATCATGCTGATGTAAGTAATATAAAGATAGGCCAGAATCTTGAGGAGAATCCGAATCTGGTGTCATAAGGATAAGGAACAGATACCAATGTTCCATCGAATCATAGTTGCTCATAAGTGATCTCGATAGCTTTGATAGCTAGTAATTGGTTGAATGCTTAGAGTTTGCTGCTCAAACATGATACATACTTAGGGTAAGTTATAGGCCTTTTGGTTAACCCTTCGATAGGAAAGAGACATAAATCCTCAACATGACGGTACAATGACTTTAGCTCAAACTTATGGCCAAACCAACCAAGCTGGTGAGTCCAAACCTGGTAGGACCAACGAGGGGATGCATAAAAAGGATGCTAAGTTTTTTTGATCTGGTTTTCTTAGCAAATTGGAATAGAAATTAGAGAGTTAAAACATACTTAATAAAAGATATAACAATAAACGGTCTTCTGGGTAGTTAGTTTAATAGGTCATTAAATAAGTAGTTGGTTGATAGTTTAGAAGGTAGGCTTAGCCTTAATTGACATGGAAGCATAGCAGAATTGGCTATACAGCTAGATGCAGTTAGAATAAGATGTATGGTCTTTAACAAAAGCATCGTTGGTACATCAAAGATGTAGCTCTTTAGATGAGAAGTATTGTAGCATATAAAGCATAGGTAAGAAGAGTCTCAGGGTACTCCAGATGAACAATGTACATGACCCACTCCCTACATCTACTCTCCACCTTTGAGCAACACCTCACTGATGTTGAGGCTGTACCAAAAACCTTGGCTTGTGAGAATCTCTATGCTAAAGCTAGTAAGTGTTCCTTTTTCCAGTAAGAAATAAACTCTTTTGGCCATCTGATTACAAAGGACAATATCTGACCCAATCTGGAGAAGGTCAGTGCTTTAAATGACATGCCGCCATCCAGGTCTAAAGCTGAACTTTGGACATTCCTAAGCATGGTAGTCTACATGAGAAAGCTTATTAATCACTGAACTGAGCTCACAGCCCCCCTAAACCAAATTGTTAAACCAAACAAAACCTTTTTGGACTCCATTATTCAATAAAATTTCTAGAAACTTGAGGAGGCTCTCTCCACTGCTTAATACTGCAGCACCCCCAGTCAAACAGGAAATATCAAATTAAAATTAACGCCTTGAATTCAGGGGTAGATGGTGTTCTCCAGATCAATATGCCATTAGGGAATTTCTATCAGTGGCTTACAAGTCATGTAGTTTCACAGACAGGGAACAGTGTTAATTAATTCACAACAAAGAACTTCTGGCATTAAATCACGCCCTCAAAAAGCAGTGCTGCTACCTCAAGAGTGGTAAAGAATTTAACTCATTAAAAGACCAAAAAGTCTAATCTGTTTTAAAACTCAAGATAGCCTCTCTTAACAACAAGCCAGCTTGATCAAGCTACTCAAACGCTTCAATGTGAACATAGTCTACATTATAGGTAAAGAGCTTTTAACTGCTGATGCATTGTCTTGTCTCTACAGTTGAAACCTTGAAGGTTAGAGGGTCTTGGCCCTAACTGGCCTCTTCTCACCCTCAAAAAGGTAGGAGATATTTACTGTAGCAAAGTGACTAATATTGGTCACAAGTATGACACAATCCTTGCCTTAGTTATAATAGTATTGGGATTTGAAACTGGCTATGATGGTGATAAATGGAACATAAAGAGTCCATAAAATTTATTTGTTATTATTGGCTTAGGAATATCAATTTTCCCTTGTGCTAGATATATACCATGACGTAGAGAGTGGTTTGTTTAGAAAAACTTATTGAACCATATGTACTGTCCTTGTTATAGCAAATATGTAGCAAATATCTCAAGCATATTTGGTTGAATGCAAATTAAGTACAAATATCAAAACAGAAAGTGTCATTAAGATACTAGAAGGAAAAAATCTGGATAGATTATAATTGAAATGATTTTATGAGTATCTTCTAAGTATGATCTGTTAGAGCCACAGATGAAAGAATTTTGAAAATGACAAGCCTAAAGTATAGCTTTTAAAGAAAATATTAGATAAAATGCATTTAAGTTTTCTAACAAGCCTATTTCATAGCTTTATAGGTAGCACATTACATAACAGATTAGTCAAAACCAAAATTGCCAAAGAAGAGGCAAGAGTTCCTTTTTCCTTAGAGTGAGTACTGATTCTACATTTGGAGGTGAAATATATAAATTTCTGTGTGATCACAAATCTAGTTATTTAACATTTATTTATATCTGTCTATTATAAGCTTAAGAAGTGATAAAAAATTAAAGATAACATCTCCATTAGTATTATCTCATACCTTAATAAAGGATGTATATAATAGTAGTATCTTAAGAGAGTTAAGAGGAGAAGTAGAGGCTGGTGAGCCATGGGAAACTTATCATGATTATATCAAAGATCTATCCTGGATGATAAGAAGAACCTGATTACTTTTATTTTAAAAATGAGATTGTATAAGCTAAATCGTATAAAAACCAAATAACATATTCTGAAACCTTGCATTTGGAGATAAGCAAATTGTTTCCTTCAGTTACTCTACCAGAACATCTTTGAAAACAATTGAAATGGTAGCCAAGAACCAATACAAGTTCATTAATTTCTAAGGCATTGTACACTAAGTATTGGACAATAATTCAATGGTTTCCTAGGTCATGACCCATCATTGAGTTGACACTATTATGAGGTATCACTAGCAACTTGGCCACACACATACTCACCACCTTACCAATTATATCAAACAAAAATTCTGGTGGCCTAACATCCTTAAAGACACCATTGTGGTACTCAGATAGTATAAGACATGTGAGAAGTTTGCTTGTTCAAAAACTCTGGAAAAGTCCATCACTTCCTGGTCAATCATTAAACCTTTTAAAGCATAGGCCCTAGACATTGTAGGCCCAGTGCTGTTTGTGAGTGAACTAAATTATAAATTCGTTATTACAGCAATTGAAAATGAAACCTGGTGGCCTGTAGCCCAAGCTGTACACAACTAAACCGGAGCAGATGTCTAAAGATTTATTGGTAAGAAGATTATAAGCCGTTTTGGGGCTTTTGGCATGATCATCATGGACAGAGTGCCCAAACTCATAGCTAAAATGATTGAATTCTAACTTACATTGCACTACATTGACCACCCGGTAACTACACCATATCATGCTTAAGCAAATGGTCTTGTGGAATGCTTAAATGGAGCTCTCATTATAATAATTATCAAGATCTCCACCAACTATCCTTTCAATTAAGTCAAGAACCTCCTTCTTGCACTATTCACATGCCAAGCCCAGGTCAACCATAGCATTGGTTTCAGTCCCTATGAAGTTGTCTTTAAAGAAAAGCCCAATATCATCAGAAAAGGCAATTTAATAAGTTTACAAATCCTGTCAACCATCCCTGACCCTACCTTGACAAAACAACGACCCCTATAGGACCAACAAGCCTGTACTAAAATTAAACAAGCTAAGGAATTTCATTAAAAATATATAGCAACCATTTAAGGTAGACAATGAAGTCTGGGTCCTGAATAAGAATAAACAAAAGCTACAACCTAAAAAGACCAGTCTGTTCATTATCATCAAGTTCAATAAACCTGTTAAACCTACTCAGTACATTTGTTAATACCCCTCTACTAAGTAAGTTTTACTATCACAAACACCTGCAACCAGTCAAGGCCTGCCAGGCTCAATGAGAATCACTCTTACTGGCCACTAATGAACAACTCATTAGTTATAAAGTCCAAAACGCTCCTCCTCCAGCCTAGTGGACATGGAGGCTTTTTTTCACTGTGGGGTGATGTTGCTTCCACCAAACCGTCCCTTCATGGTCAATATGAATTATTAATTTGGTTGTTAGGATAAAATAATGATCCTTCTTCCATATAGAGACCGCAATCCCATTTCACTTTCCCTCTGTGGGAAAATGGCCCCTTGGTATCTTCTCTTGTCTCAAAGATAGACCACATAGAACCCTCAATCATATATAGGCAAGTCTCAATTGATAACGTTCTTGGATTCTCCTTGCTTTACAATAATTTTCTTAACAAATTGCTCATTTTAAGCCAATTCTCTTAATACTTACCAATTTGCATGTTATTGGATTCTCTATATCAGCCTTACCTTTAGATTCTTTCTCTGGATTCTCTACTTGATTTTCAATTTAATTTTGTCTTACCTTAGCAATTTTATGATAAATATTCTTTATGCAGCAAATTAAACTCACTCCTAGTTATCTGACTGCCTCTGACCCCTCTGAGCTCCCTAGCTGGCAAATCTTGACTATATAAGTGTGAGGAGCTCCTCTAACACCTTATATACCTTCTTAATGGATTCTTCAACCTCTTCTTGGCTTACAATAGATAAGTACCTATGCTTGTTGTTTAAGATACATCAGATTATCTCCCTCTTTCCCTCATCCATATTATCATAGATGTTCTTTACTGCTTGGTTTACTGCTCTCATTTCTCCTTTAAAGACATCCGCCAGGATGTCCCTGGACAGATCATCCTCTTTCAAGAAAGATCTAATACTCCTATAAGACATAATTAAAGACTTACTAAGTTCCTTTTTTGTTAGAGTAGTATATTTATAAGAGCTTTATTGATAATATCTTATAAAAACTTTCTGGGGTCAAGATGGCTACTATCCTTCATTTTGCTGAGTCCTGTCTTGTACCTGGTTTATTAGGCTTGGTTGTATCTCTTTTCAATCATGATAGTCTCATTAGATGGTTCTTGGTTGTTTCATTGGTTATGCAAAATATAGCTTCTTTTGGTACTATTTGATTACTATCTTTGGTCATAGCTTCAGCTGAGTTCCCCTGGTCTTCAGGATCACTGTGGTGTCCACGTCATCATTGGGGAATTCCTCTTTAAGTCTTTGGCTAAGGTCAAAACTTTTGACCTCTCGATTTCCTTTTAGCCATTGGGTCTTCTTTTAAGGCTCTTTTCTCATTGGTCTTCTTATAAAGCTTGGTCAATAAAATTATCTTAAGAAAAAGTGAGTGTCAAAGATCATTTTCCAATATGGAACTTTCCATTGATCTTTATTTACTGCGACTTTTTACTATGAACATTTGAATGCCATTCTTGATTGGATTGATCTTCAGATCCTCCTATCAAAACCTGATCTAAAACTACTTATTCCTATACCAACTTGATATTGAGATTAAGTGACGTCATTTTCCCTTAGAATTCTTTTTATCTTTCTATATCTGGTTAGTAATAATGATATCTTACTTTCTCTTATTAAACTCTTTCCAGAAATTCATATGTTAACTTTATAAATTCTCTGTGCCCTGCACAACCTATCTTCATTGCTCATATTTGGCATAAGCGTTCTTCTGTCTTGCTGCTCTGATTCTTCTTATGGCATCTCAGCCTGTCACCTTAGTCAATCTTGTTTGCTGAAGTATCAAAGTTCCGCTTTCATGCTCTTCTATGTTTTCTTCTTTTCACATAAGCATCCCATATGCTTCAGACATCTCATATGTCTCTGGCATCTCATATACCCCTCAGACTTAAACTCCTGCTAGTTCTGCATATAGAGATTAAATTCTCTAAGGTTTATCTTTGAAGCATAGATGATCAGTCTGCCTTCCCATCTATTTTGTTTTAAGGCTGTCTAATCTGACCTTAAGCCTTCTAAGCACATTGCTCTCAGTGATGGCTGATTACCTTGAACTTATTCCCAAACAGAATCCCTGCTATGTTTTAAGAAGATCAGAGCTCCTTGTTTCAAACTCTCTTAGATAGCAAATGGTCAGTACTATAGTCTCATTGATGAGACATCAACTTCCTATCCATATCCTTCTTTAATAAACATTTTCACAATTTCGAATTATAAGGGTCACTGGGGTAGAATTATCTAATAGTATGAGGACTAAAAGATACTAAGGTTCTATATCTAACAAAGTTATACTAAATATTAAGAAGTAGTTAACTAACTTTAATGTTGCTTTTATATGGTTTTTTGACATAGCTATTAGTAAAATATGGCTATATATTAATACTAAACCTTAAGAAGAATAATATATAATATATAAGTATGAGATAGTTATCTAAAGATAATTAGGTTGCTTAAAGAATCAAAGGATTTACTATATAATATCTATGATATTCAATTGACCTCTAAATATTTATATAAGTTTAAAAAGATAAACATGAGTGATATAAGATGATAAGAGATGTTAATCTATCTAGTCTTGTAGAGTTTGATATGGAATGCGTTCTGACTAAATTCAAACTAACCTTCTCAGGTTCAGGACGCAGAATCAATTAATTGAGACTAATGGGCAATTCTTCAAATTATCACAAACATCTTACCTGATCTGCTATCATTTCTATTGTCTCAAAAACCTAGACCTACTACAATAAGGTTCCTCTCTCTTTCTCTTTTATCATCATCAAAATTAAGTCTAAATAACGCTCATTGTATTCATCTGGTTTATAAGAATCATCTTATCATGTGAGTTCTGCGTTTCTGCCTTTGGATCCTCACCCAATCCTCAATCCCTTAAATGAATCTTCTTCTCTTTTTTATCTTGTTAGTATTATACTTTCTCTCCCTTAGTATTCTCTTCTCTATCTGGAAACTGCGTCTCTACCCATTACTTAGAAGATTGGATCAATCCTGCTTTGCAATTTGCTCTCCATTGCTTCTCCTCCATCCCTCTGATTGATTCATCACCTCTGGCCCCTATAGATTGGTAGTAGTGCGTCTTGAAACAATATATTTCTACAAGACTTTAGCTGGTGTCTACCCTATTCTCTATTGTCAATAATCCCCTTTCTGAGAATCCAGCCCTAGGATCCTCAGAAACTTGTTTCTTATTGTAGGGCCTTATCTTTCCCTTCTGGTACTGTTTCTCTTCTATAGAAACACCTGAGAGTCCAACCCCAGGAATCTCAGAGTCCTAGAAGCCTTTCCCTAGGTCAATTATCTTACCTTTGGGAACCTTGAGAATTGTATCTTTAGGTACTTTCTCACCCTAAATCTGCCTTCTAGCATAGATTCTCTCCCAATTGACTTCTCAATCATGCCTTTCCATACATGTTTATCTGCCCTCAGTTCCATAGGAACCAGGAGTAATTTGGTGAGCTTTACCTTAAAGCTTTTCAACCCCAAACTTTCCACACTAGCGCTCATGGCTAGGAATCTCTTCTGGTGGGTTCTTATGATTATAAGGTTGTGCATGGAAAACCTTCAGACCAGGACGAAATTCTCACACTGTTGATCTTGCCAGAGAACCTTTGTTGGAATTGTTTGAACCTTCCTTTTGGTCTAGCCCTGCAATTTTGTCAAGTTTTTTTTGTTGTTTTTCTCTGAAATTTGACCTGATCTTGATTCTCTGCAAGATATGGAAATTACCATGACAGAACTCCTCTTCTATTCTAAATTGCAAATCTCCCTTTATTGTGCTTCCAATTGGGTTCTTGTCAACCTATAATCTGCACCATCTTGAATCAACAATTATTCTCAATACTTTTCTTAGTTTGGGAGACATTCTTTAAAACATCTTACCTATGTCCATGTCTGTTGCCTGCATGTTCTCTTCCAGTAAGTTGTTGATGGAAAAACAATTCTTTCAATTCTCTTCTAGACTTGAAAATTAGTTTTTTTTTGATGTTTAGATAAGATTGGCAATCCAAGTTTCCTTTAATTACCTGATGAACTAATTTATATCAAATTAGGTCTTGACAAATTCACCAGTTTCATGTTGGAAAACAAAAAACAGGTGAAGGAAGTAATCTCCATTCTTTCCTAGACTTTTTGGAATTAAGGCTTGCCTTTTCAAAGGTAGTCATGCCCCAATAAAAAACTAAATTGTTTGATACTCTTTGCAAATTATTATAGTGAGGCTGTTCAACACCTCAATTTATTTTAAACAATGAGTAGAATTTTACAAGGCTGTCAATCTTTCCTCTAAACAAGATCTGCCTCCCTATAAATCTATAAAAAGCTCATGTATTCTATGATACTTTGCCTGCTTAAAATTTGAGTTGTGGTAAGAGTTCTTCTCCTACCAAGACATGAAAAAAACAACTTGCCTATGACAAGAGACGCTTATCAACCATTATGCAGAAGAAATCTCCTAGAAAATTTGTCCCATTTGTTTCTTGAACCAAACTAAAAGATGGCAACTGTCCCTCAAATTCTCAACTTGAGAAAAGGCACATCAACAAATCTTTGAAATACTACATGACCTTACCTGAAGATTCCCTCTATGGGTTAGATCCTCCTTGGAATTTTGAGTTCTCTCATCTCCATGACCCAAAAAATATTTTATTGATGTAAATAATGTTTAAATAAATGTATTGAAGAAAAGTTTCTATAATTTTCATAAAATTGTTCTATAAAATTTTATAATCTATTGAAGGAAAAAATCATGTGACCAAAGGTGTTGATAATGCTCTTCAAAACCCCACTGGGTCTAGTACAAAAGGATCAAACCACCAATTTTCTGATCCCTCATCCTTTGAAATGGTCCTCTCAAATGTTCCTTCACTGACAGATTGGGATTCCTTTTACTCCAGAGGAAACCCTCAGTTTCTTCTGGACCCTGCTCCAATTTTTTTAGCAGTAGGAGGGATACTTCAGATTCCTTCTCTCTACATCCTTCTCAAGTCCACAGGGAAGAATCTCTCCTGCTTTCTATTCAAGAGCCAATTCTCCTTAACCTACAAATGGTAGAACTTACCTTCTATCTCAAGGAACTAGGGAAGAAGCTAGAAGAATAACACTCACCCGGTAGACTGAAACCTACACCAGACTGTCACTCTGATTTGGATTCTCTTGAGGAATCCATTGATAGGAGTTCACACCCTTTATTGGACTGTCTCAGTCACAAAGTTCTTGAACAAAACTAATCTTCACCAAACTCTCATTGCCCCTTTAATTCTAACCAGTGCTCTTCTCCTGTGAAAAGCCAAACTGAGATTCATCAATACTTACCTGGTTGTAAACGCTTCAATACTCTTGAGGAACAGCTTTCCTATTACCATGATCAAACCAATCCTTCTGGCTCTTCCAATTATCAAATCTCTTAAGTAAAAAGACTTTGCTCAGAAATTTAAATTAAAAAATTACCCTAAAACAATTCTCCTAGTTGTTTCTCTCCTGCCAAATTCTATGAGGAATCGCCTTACAGAAATTCTCCTGGCTGTTGCTCCCCTGGTGAACATTACAATGAAGCGTACTTACTTTAAAAATTTCGAATTATAAGGTTCACTGGGGTAAATTATCTAATAGTATGAGGACTAAAAAATTATAAGGTTCTATATCTAACAATGATATACTAAATAGTAATGAACAGTTAACTAACTCTAATGTCGCTTTTATACGTTTATTTGATAGAACTGTTAGTGAATTTGGCTAAATTGAAACTAATCCTTAAGAAAAATAATATATAATATATAATATAGATATATAATATATAGTATATAATATATATTATATAATATATAATATACAATATACAAGTATAGTATAGTTATCTAAGGATAACTAAGTTGCTTATAGAATTAAATGATTTTCTATAAAATTATATGTATGATATTTAATTGACCTCTAACTATTTATATAAACTTCATAAAGATAAATGTGAGTGATACTTGATGATAAAAGATGTTATTAAGCTAGTTTTGTAGAGTTTGATATGGAATTCGTTCTGAATAAATTTAAACCATTTCCTTCAGGTTTAGGACGCAGAATTGAGTAATTAAGACTAATAGGCTATTTTTCAAATTATTACAGTTCCCATCTCCCAAAGAATACCCTTTTTTAAGGAGAAGAATCATCCTATGATGATTCTTAAGAATCTCTTAGAAATACTGAATACTAAACCTCAACATTATGGGATCCAATTCTCCAGAATCACAAAATTGTTTCTCTTTGGATTTGATTACCTTCAAAAGAAAAAAAATATAAAAACAAATCAATTAAATAAAGAAGAATCTAAGTAGCAAGAAAATCTATTTACTAGCTGTGACCTTAAACAAAGGAATATACTCTTTAGAGTTGTTCTGTTTGATAAAGACGTCAATTACAGCCAGTTTAATGTCACAAATCTTCTCCAAGTGGTTGTGAACAGCTGCCAAGAGGTATGCCACAGTCATGAAAGCCTTTATAGTATTTTTTTCTCTTCCTAAAGGACAGCCCAAATGGGAAAGATAGAATAAACTCTTTATTATTGATCAAATAAATTAAAACCAATCAAATGACCTAAGATGTAGTAAAGCATCATGCAGTCCATTAATAGATCCCATTTCTCCATACCCTTGGGCAACTTAAATTTGGTTCTCTCAATATGGTCTGCGTAGAATCTCTGCATGAATTCTAATATACTAGCAGCAGATAAGCACTCTCCCTCAGCTGCCACCACAAAGGAAGCCCCATAGAAATAAAGATAAGGAATCACATGGCCTCTGTGACCTTGAGACTGTCTTAAAACTCCTTGTTGGAACATTATATATACCTTAACTGTGCAATTTAGCTTGCCTGCTAGATCAACCTTTGGAAATTGGATTTATTGATGTTTGTTCTCAATTGCCAGACCCTGGTAACCGCCGCAATAAACTATTGAAGGTCTTCAGTTAGTTATCCTTGATCTGCTGCACTTAGCCTCGTCCCTGCCTCTTCAAAAAGGTACACACACATGAGATTTGGCGTAAAATAAATTCAAGCATACACAGCCTCAGACGTTTTCTTGATTTGGAAATCCACTACAAAGTCAGATGAGTGTCAAGCTACAGTAGTAAGTCTCCATAAGAATTCTTGGAAGTTGATTTAAATTCTTGATATTAAGAAGAAGTAACCACCATTGGGTTTTAGGAAGATATTGAACTCTTCTCAACTCTTTGGCAAGTAGAATTGATCTTATACTCAGAGCTTGCAGTAATCTCAGGGAGAATTGTTTTCTTCCCCCTAAATCCTTTAGAACCAGGCTCCTGTTTCAAAGGAGGATTTTCTTCTTGCCCACTCAAGGTCAGCTGGTCTTTCCTTTGCCTCCCACCTACCATTTTAGATTGTTAGTATATGGCAAATAATAAAAAGTAGCATACCAGAACTCTGACCCTTACGGATCACCTCAGGCAACAAAGACTACTCCTCTTCACCGCTTGCAGATTCTCCCTCTTCCTCACTTACCTGGTTCCCATATTATCCCCCTTCCATGTAACTCTTATCACTAATCTCACTCTCAAAACCGGCCTCTTCTACTGGGTTCTTCCTTTTTTTTCTCCTTCTCCCCTAGGCCCATATCAAAGAAATTGTCCAAAGAATTCCCTGTTGGGTTCAGTTTTCTCTACCATTTCTAAGAAAGACTGTTACCTTGACACTCCTTAGTTTGAGGAACTAGAAGAATTATTTAAAACAAAACCCATGACCCTTACCTGTAACCTCCTTCTTGAGTGACTTTGGCAGCAAGCTCTCCAAAGTGATTTGAGGAAGATTAGAAACACTCTTAAGCAATTCCATCAAAGAATTGGCGCTTTGTTTAGGAGAACTCTTTTCTACTTGGGTAAGGGATCCTGCTTGTTTTTGGGAAATATAACTAAGGTTACTTTCTTGGCCTTCTTGAGAGACGGCTTTGGATTCTCAGGAACCTCCTTGTCAGAAGACAGAAGATCTTTTGTTCTCTTTTAACCACCTTTATTGAAGGGACAGATTAGTGACTAGTCCAGAAAATCTCCCTTACTCTTGGCTTCTTTTCCAGGAGTTCTCTGCAAGGAATATTTTGTATTCTTTAATTCTTTCTTTAATTCCTTTAAGACCTCTTTTTCCTGCCTGGATTCTGCCTCAGGCATAAATAACTCCTCAGGTGACAAATCCCTTTCCCCCACAGTCTATGGCCTACTTGGACTTGCTTCTTTGGAAAGCGCAGAAAGATTTACATTGTTATGAGATTGGAAGCTTGAAATCCCAGCCAATTCCCCAACCTCCAGAATGCTTTTCAATTCTACCAATGCCTCCTCTGTCAAATCTTGGGTACCTGTACAAGTCTCATCAAATTTTTTTGTCAATTCCTGCCTTGGTCCAGTTTTCTCCAGTAGAATTAGTGGCTATTACAATTCTCATCCTTACCTTGCTTAAAATCTTGGAATTTATATGAACAGGCAAGCTAGAACCCTCCTGGAGCAATTTTATTAGTCTTGTCCGTGCTTCAGGACAACCCTGATATAGTACCCTGAGCTTGGGTCAGAATTGTGTCAAGCCATTTTAACTCCTGTTTCATCTTATGGATCTTTGCCATATGACAATCAATTCTCTCCCTTTGGTTTTTTTTAGATTCATTCTTTCTGTTATTTAAGAGAAATTTTTTAAGATATTATTTTTTTTTTAACTTAAGTTTAAAATAGTCTTAAGTAAGTTTGTTCTTACTTTTCTTTTAGTAAGTAGAGCTTTAAGGAATATGTTTAGTCTAGATGGAGGATGTGTAGGAATATGGCCCCTTGGTATTTTCCCTTGTCTCAAAGATAGAATACACATAATCCTCCAATCATATATAGGTAAGTCTCAATTAATAGTGTTCTTAGATTCTCCTTGCTTTACAATGATTTTCTTAACAAATTTCTCAATTTGAGCCAATTCTCTTGGATTTTTACCAATTTGCATGTTATTAGATTCTCTATATCAACTTTACCTTTAGATTCTCTCTCTAAATTTTCCGCTTGATTCCCAATTTAATTTTGTCTTACCTTAGCAATTTTATAATAATATTCTTTATGCAGCAAATTAAACTTGCTCCTAGTTATCTGACTGCCTCTGACCCCTCTGAGCTCCCTAGCTGGTAAATCTGCACTATATAAGGTTTCTCTCTCTTTATTTTATCATCATTAAAATTAAGTCTAAATAACACTCATTCTATTCATCTGGTTTATAAGAATCATCTTATCATGTGAGTTCTGCATTTCTGCCTTTGGATCCTCACCCAATCCTCAATCCCTTAAATAAATCTTCTTCTCTTTTTATCTTGTTAGTATTATACTTTCTCTCCCTTAATATTCTCTTCTCTATCTGGAAACTGCGTCTCTACCCATTACTTAGAAGATTGGATCAATCCTGCTTTACAATTTGCTCTCCATTACTTCTTATCCATCCCTCTGATTGATTCATCAACTCTGGCCCCTATAGATTGGTAGTAGTGCGTCTTGAACCAATATATTCCTACAAGACTTTAGCTGGTGTCTACCCTATTGTCCATTATCAATAATCCCCTTTCTGAGAATCCAGCCCTAGGATCCTCAGAAACTTGGTTCTTATTGTAGGGCCTCATCTTTCCTTTCTGGGACTGTTTTTCTTCTATAAAAACACCTGGGAGTCCAACCCCAGAAATCTCAGGGTCCTAGAAGTTTTTCCTTAGGTCAATTTTCTTACCTTTGGGAAACTTGAGAATTGTATCTTTAGGTACTTTCTCCACCTAAATTTGCCTTCTAGCATAGATTCTCTCCCAATTGACTTCTCATTCATGTCTTTCCATACATGTTTATCTGCCCTCAGTGTCATAGGAACCAGGAATCATCTGGTAAGCATTATCTCCAAGCTTGTCAACCCCAAATTCTCCACACCCTCTAATACAGTCCCAATTAATATTCCGGATAAAAATTATCTTTTTTGTCCTCATTTCACTATATCTGTACTATTGAAGGCTACTTGATTCATTTGATACTTCCCTAGTAATCCCAATAGCAAATTAAGATTACAACATTAGTAACAACAATTTTGATTTAGTTACATTCTTACTCCCTATCCTCACTTTAGTAAGTCTGCAGAGCCCTAATAAATTAACTTTTCCTAATAGAACACTGTTTATGTATGGCACCTAAACATAATATACAATAGATCATCAAAAGCTACTTGACATCAATTTCTCTTACTTACCATAAAGATACTACTAAAGTTGGTTTTCTGCTGATAACACTGTTTACTATGACTTGATAATTTAAGAGTTGTTAAGTGACCAGCTCACTTTTAGAATAAACCTCCTAGAGTTCAAGATTAAGTGAGTTTATGATATAAACTCAGTAATGTTAAGGGGG
>CAOJZF010000267.1:0-16257 GCA_948465475.1 Thalpophila matura
TCTCTCAGTTCTATGGTCCAACTTCTGTACTTTGTTTAAGAACTCTCCCCAATC
The DNA here is from genome assembly GCA_948465475.1 of Thalpophila matura. Classification (NCBI taxonomy): domain Eukaryota; kingdom Metazoa; phylum Arthropoda; class Insecta; order Lepidoptera; family Noctuidae; genus Thalpophila; species Thalpophila matura. The sequence continues at coordinate 55 of CAOJZF010000267.1, forward strand.
GAGATTTTTTTGAACAATGTCATCAACTTTCTCCTTGATCCTCTGTCTCACATGCTTACCAAACAGAGAGCAACAACCTTTCATGGATAAGTCTTCATTGAAGTGACTCTTAAGACTCTCAAAACGAACTGTATAGTCTCTAACATTCTCTTCGTCTTCTTGAGCGTTTTCAGCTACCATCTGTATAGCATCTAGAGTCGGTATCTCATCACACCAGGTCTGCTTGAACCTCTTTTCCAAGGTTTCCCATGTTGTAAACCTCTGGTCTTTGAACCAACGGATCACCTTGGGTCCACAAATTGTGCCAAAACTATCAATTCTAACCTTTTCAGGAAGATCATCTGTTTGCAACTTAAACGTTTCTAAGAAAGCATCACCATCCTTTTGTTTGCTGCTGAAGTGTTCCAACTTGGGTACTCTTCTATATTCTGCTCCAGACTTTTGGTTAGTAGAAGCTGTCCCATTGTCCGTTGACCTCCCATCATGAGGAAAGGAAGACCTGTTTTCTTGACTACCTTGTCCTCCTCCCACAGAGGAATGAGAGACCCCCGCATTGGGCTCATATGTGGGGAGCTCCTCTAACACCACATACATCTGCTTGATGGCTTCCTCAACTTCTTCCTGTGCAACTGTTGATAAGTGTTTGTGGTTGTTGTTTATGATGCAGCGGATTATCTCCCTCCTTTCTTCTGTCATACTTTCATAGATGTTCTTAACTGCTTGGTTAACTGCCCTCATCTCCCCTTGAAAGACATCTGCTAGGATGTCCTTAGATAGATCATCCTCTCTTAAAACTAATCTGATGCTCCTTTAAGACATAACTTAAACTAACTAAGTTCCCTTTTCTTTAGAGTTGTTTTATATAAGTATTTTATTAGATATCTTTTTTGAAACTTTTTGGGATCAAGGTCGCTCTTATCCTTCATTTTTCTGAGTCCTGTCTTGTACCTGGTTCTCTAGGCTTGGTTGTATCTCTTTTCAGTCGTTATAGCCTCATTAGATGGTTCTTGGTCGTTTCATTGGCTATGCGAAATCCTTCTTCTTTTGGTACTATCTTGATTATCATCTTTAGGCATGTCTTCAGCTGAGTTCTCCTGGTCTTCAGGATCACTGTGGTGTCCACGTCATCATTGGGTATTTCATCTCTATGTCTTTGGCCAAGGTTGAAACTTTTGACCTCTCAATTTCCTTTTTTAACCATTGGGTCTTCTTTCAAGGCTCTTTCTCATTGGTTTTCTTATGAAGCTTAGTCAATTAAATTACCTAAAGAAAGAGTGAGTGTCAAAGTTCATTTCCTATTATGGAACTTTCCGTTTATCTCTATTTGCTGCGACCTTTTCCTATAGACGGCTGTGTGTCATTCAGGATTGGATTGATCTTCAGATCCTCCTATCAGAACCTGTTCTAAAACTACTTCTTCCTATACCAACTTGGTAACGAGATTAAGTGACGTCACTTGCCCTTAGAATTCTTCCTATCTTTCTATATATGGTTATTAATAATAATATCTTACTTTTTCTTATTATCCTCTTTCCGGAAATTCATATAGTAACTTCATAAATTCATTGTGCTTTGTACAGCTCATCTTCATTGCTCATATTTGGCATGAGTGTTCTTATATCTTGCTGCTTTGATTCTTCTTAAGTATTCTCAGCCTGTCACCTTTGTCAATCTTGTTTTCTGAAGCATTGAAATTCCGCTTCCATGCTCTTCTGTGTTTTCTTCTTATATCATAAGCATCTTATATGCTTCAGACATCTCATATGTCTCTGGCATCTCATATGCCCTCAGACTTAGACTCCTGCTAGGTCTGCATATAGAGATTAACTTCTCTAAAGTTAGTCTTTGAAGCATAGATGATCAGTCTACCTTCCCATCCAATTTGTTATAAGGCTGTCTAATATGACCTTAAGCCTTCTAAGCACATTGCTCTCAGTGATGGCCAGTCACCTTGAGCTTATGCCCAAACGGAATTCCTGCTATGTTTCAAGCAGATCAGAGTTCCTCATATCAAGCTCTCTTAGATGGCATATGGTTAGTGCTATAGTCTCAGTGATGAGACATCAACTTCACATCCATTTCCTTCTTGAATAAACATCTTACCTGATCTGCTATCTTATCCTTGTCTTAAAAACCTAGACTTACACATGTCCACTATTCTGTATGGTTTGGGAGTGACCAAGATGTCACTCTGGATTTTATCCATGGAAGAGATAAAAAAATATGTATCATCTCCCCATACATTCTTTTGGTAAACTGGGAATGTCCCAGCTTTGCCTCCTAGAGTTACCTGCTCCTGGAAGTCTACTTTTGTGATACTTTGGCACAGATTGATTACCGGGTCCTGTAGGGTCTTCATTTGAATAATTTCCTCATTGACAGCTAATGTCTTTTGGTTGATGTTGATCTGAGCCTTGGCCGCAGCAATCCAGTTAACTCTTAAGAGCAGGTTAAATTAAAGGCCTTGGCTACAATGGCGGGGAGTCTAGTTACACTTCTTCCTACCTGTATAGTAACATTGTAAAATTCTTTTTGTGGCGCCATCACATTGTTGGTGACAAATGATAGTGTCAAAGACACCTCAGCATCCTTGACTAGTCCCAATTGGTCAAAATACCCACATAAGATGACAATACCACTGCTTTCAGTATCTACTATGGCTGACACTGCTTTATTGGCTACCTTTGCAGGCACTGTAAGCACGTTCTTGTCAGACCACTTAAACTCCTTGATTTTGCAAGCAAGGTTAAACAACTTGGCAAAGGCTTTCCTATCAAGTCTTTGTTTTTGGACAGCTGCTTGAATTGATTAGACGGGAGAACTATGAACACATCTCAATTCATCTTTGGCTGGGGCCCAGGAGGAGCCTTTTCAATATTGGAGGGCTTTTTCTGCTGCTTATAATCTTTTAGTATTTTAAGTGACCGTAGTGCCATGTTGGCGGGATTTTTGGATCCAGGAGTAGATATCCCAATGTCTATTCCTGGCTATTTTCTCCCAAACTTTCAGCTGACAAGCCTTGCTTGTTACCCTGTTTTTTGGGGCAGTTGGCGGCAAAGTGGCCATGCTTGTTACACTTGTAGCCTCTCACTTTGGACAGGTTATTGGCCTTCTTCTTTTTGGCTGGGCCTTGCCCTGTTCCATGAGACTCTGCAGTCTTTTGATCTCCTTTTTGATCTCTCAATGTTTGGATTTTTCTCTACCTTCTGCGGCATGGTAGACAAAATTCTTTTTCTTCCTATGTGTGGAGAATTTGGGGTTGACAAGCTTGGAGGTAAAGCTTACCAAATAACTCCTGGTTCCTATGACACTGAGGGCAGATAAGACATACATGGAAAGGCATGTTTGAGAAGTCAATCAGGAGAGAATCTAGACTAGAAGGCAGATTCAGGGTGTATAATTACAGCTGGGGGTGGAGCCTTGGGAGCAACTATACAGGAAGGGATTCTGAAAGAAAGGATAGAAGTTTTTAAGGAGGGAAGGGTTGAGGAAGTCTTGCAGTAAGAACCAAGGGTTCTGAGGATCCTAGGGCTGGATTCTCAGGGAAGGGATTGCTAGCACTGGAGTTTAGGGTAGACAACAACTAAGGTCTTTTAGGGAGGTAGTGGGTAAAAACGCACTACTACCAATCTATAGGTGCCAGAGGTGATGAATCGATTGGAGAGATGGAGGAGAAGCAATGGGGAGAGAATTGCAAGTCAATAGTGATCCAATTCTCTAGATGAATGGGTAAAGCCGCACTTTCCAACTAGAGAGAAGAATTACTAAAGGAGAGGAAGTAAAATACTAACAAGATAAAGAAGAGAAGAAGATTTATTTGGGGAATCAAGGATCAGATCACAATCCAGAGGCAGAAACGCAGAACTCACACTGGTAAGATGATTCTTACAAACCAGATGAATACAATGAGCGTTATTTAGACTTAATTTTTGATGGATCAACAAGAAAGAGAGAGAGAACCTTATATAGTCCGGATTTGCCAGCTGGGGAGCTCAGAGAGGTCAGAGGTAGTCAGGGAACTAGGAATGAGGGCAATTCGCTGCTTGAAGAATATTCTCATAGAATCGCCAAGGTAAGACAAACCTAAATTAGGAATTGAGTAGAGAATCCAAGAGAGAATTCAAGGGAGAATTCTCTAGAGAATCTAAAGGTAAGGCTAATATAGAGAATCCAATAACATACAAATTGGTGAGAATCCAAGAGAATTGGGTCAAAATGAGCAATTTGTTAAGCAAATCTTCGTAAAGCGAGGAGAATCTGAGAAAATTTAAGGGTGGAACTTACCTATATATGATTGGAGGATTCTGTGTGGTCTATCTTTAAGACAGAAGAAACTACCAAAGGGTCATTTTCCCACACTATGCTGGGAGTAAATCACTTTAGGTTCTTCTTAAATTGAGGATTGAGATTTCCTTTATGAACTGGTCCCATCCCAGTTCTTTCTTCTTGAATTCCCAGTTGTAATGATGGAGGGAGGGTCAAACATTTTTATAAACAACTGGATAGTCCCTGCCTTGGTTACAATGGATTCAAAGAATCTCCAGAGCTCTTCAAACCAGGAGATGTATATTTGGATATGGTCCATTTCCTTCTACTTTACTTTTTAAATTTCACCTAGAGCTTCTTCTAGTTCAAGTTTCTTGCACCAGTTAGACTTAATGTTGTCTCAAGTTTGTCCCAAGAGGCAAAGTCTTGGCTCAAAAGCCAGGAGATAACTTCTGACCCGCACAGAGCCTTGAACAAGGCTTTGCAGGTGGTTTCATCCATATTTTTGGTTCTCACTTTGAGATTTTTGATGAACCTGTACCCTTTGGAGATCTTCACGCTGAACATTTTGAGTTTAAAGAGCAAACTTGCTTCCACGTCTCCTCAACTACGGGCGCTTCCATAAGCACCCCTGCATTGGGCTCCAATGTTGGAGACTTTCCCAACCATCAATGATACTTGGCTGATTGCCACAAAGAGGGAATCACCCTCTAAGGCGGCCATTTGGTCCTGCTAATTGCTGTGGAATACCCTGCATGCTTTGAGCTGTTTAGTTGTCATTGTGGCAATGTATTTGTGGAGAGCCTTTGGTCCCAAGGTAGACCTGGGGTGAATGGCTCTTCAAACAACATCCTGTGCCACAATAGGCAATAGCTCAAAGACATCTTGTCTGGCGTGATTATTTTGATTGGTCCTGGGAGGCATAGTTGTAGATTGTTGGAGTATATAAATCAAAAGAAAATCAAATAGTTTGGATGAGCAGTAATTTTATCATTATCAAAGGTAGATATGATTCAAAAATTGGAGAGGGATGATAGGGAGGAAAGGAATCTTTTTATCTCTTGCCTGAGAGATCTGAGTATTAAATTCCACAGAGTTTGACTGTGTAGTATTTTTTGTACACTAGAATACCAAATGAATCATTAACGCTCAGATCATCCTTACAGTTCATTGGCCCCATCAGTCCCTGGGATCCCTTGCAATGGGATTTGTTAGTCATGATAGCTACTTGTTCTGAGCCTGGTGGCTGTTTGTTATAAGAGTTACAAAAAGGAAGTTGGGCCACCAACGCTTTTGGTTTATGTACTTGGTGAGGTGGTGAGCTCAAGTATGTTCTAGTTGTTGATGGTATCTTATAATGGTGTCTACCCTTTGGTGGGTAGGGACATATGGGACTTGTAGTAGGTCTAGGCTTTTGAGATAATAGAAATGATAGCAGATCAGGTAAGATATTTAATAAAAAAAAAATGGATGTGAAGTTAATGTCTCATCACTGAGACTATAGTACTGACCATATGCCATCTAAGAGAGTTTGAAATAAGGAACTCTAATCTGCTTGAAACATAGCAGGGATTCTGTTTGGGCATAAGTTTAAGGTGACTGGCCATCACTGAGAGCAATGTGCTTAGAAGGCTTAAGGTCAGATTAGACAGCCTTGTAACAAATTGGATAAGAAGGTAGACTGATCATCTATGCTTTAAAGATTTACTTTAGAGAAGCTAATCTTTATATGCAGACCTAGTAGTAGTTTAAGTCTGAGGGGCATATGAGATACCAGAGACATATGAGATGTCTGCAGCATATGAGATGCTTATGATAAAAGAAGAAAACATAGAAAAGCATGAAAGCGGAATTTCGATGCTTTAGTAAACAAGATTGACTAAAGTGACAGGCTGAGATGCCTTAAGAAGAATCAGAGAAGCAAGACAGAAGAACACTTATGCCAAATATGAGCAGTGAAGATGAGTTGTGCAGAGCAAAAAGAATTTACAAAGTTACTATAAGGATTCAGAAAAGAGTTTAATAAGAGAAAGTAAGATATTATTATTACTAACCATATATAGAAAGATAGGAAGAATTCTAAGGGCAAGTGACGTCACTTAATCTCGTTACCAAGTTGGTATATGAAAAAGTAGTTTTAGGGAAGGTTTTGATAGGAGGATATGAAGATCAATCCTATCAAGAATAGCATTCAAAAGTTCATAGAAAAAAGATGCAGCAAATGAAAATCAACAGGAAGTTCTATAATAAAAAATTATCTTTGACACTCACTCTTTTTTAGGTAATTTAATTGACCAAGCTTCATTAGAAAAACAATGAGAAAAAAGCCTTAAAAGAAGACCCAATGTTTTAGAAAAGGAAATCAAGAGGTCAAAAGTTTTGACTTTGGCAAAAGACTTAAAGAGGAAGTACCCAATGATGACGTGGAAACCACAGTGTTCTTGAAGACCAGGGAAACTCAGCAGAAGATAAACTTAAGATGGTAATCAAAATAGTACCTAAAGAAGCTATATTTTGCATAACCAATGAAACGAGCAAGAACCATCTAATGAGGTTATGATGAGTATAAATCGGTACAACCAAGCCCAGAGAAAAAGGTTGAAAACACGACTCAGAAAAATGAAGGATAGCAGCCATCTTGAACCCAAAAAGTTTTAAGAAGATATTAAAGATAAAACACTTGTAAACTTATTAAAAACAAAAAAAAAGAACTTAGTTAGTTAACAATTATGTCTTATAGGAGTATTAGATTAGTCTTGAAAAAAGATGATCTGTCCAGAGACATCCTGGCGGATGTCTTTGAAGGTGAAATGAGAGCAGTAAACCAAACAGTTAAGAACATCTATGAAAACATGGATGAAGAAAGGAGAGAAATGATCCATTGTATCTCAAACAACAAGCATAGGTACTTATCTACTATAAGTCAGAAAGAGGTGAAAGAAGCCATTAAGAAGGTCTATGAGGTGTTAGAGGAGCTCCCCACAGGACTGTTAACTTGTTGTCTAAAACTTGGTGCACTGCACCATATGAATCAACAAATTTGTCTCAATTCTTAACCACCATCTCAATTTTTTTGGGAGAGGTGCCAGTAGGGTAACCGTCTCCCACCTTTTTGAGGGTGAGGAGAGGCCAGTTGGGGTCAAGACCATATAAACCTTTAGAGTTTTGACTGTAGAGGCAAGACAATGCATCTGTAGTCACAAGCTCTTTACCTGGTTTATAGATTACGTTCAGGTTGAATTGTTTGAGGAGTTCAATCCAGCTGGCTTGGCAATGAGAGAGGTAATTTTGGGCTTTTAAATAAGGGATTTATGATCTGTTAACACATCAGATTCTTTGCCACTCTTGAGGTAGCAACACCACTTATTGAGGGCGTGAATCAGGGCCAAAAGCTCTTTATCATGGATGGGGTAACATTGTTCCCCATCTGTGAGCCTGCATGACTTGTAAGCCACCAGCAAAAAATCCCCACTGGGCACCTTTATCCAGAGAACACCACCTACTGCTGAGTTTGAGGCGTTGTTTTCAATTTGATATTGTCTGTCTGCCTGGGGCATTGCAGTATTGGGGCAATAGAGAGGGTCTGTTTAAGTTTCTGGAAGTGATGATTATGTAGTAGAGTCCATTTGAAGTTTTGTTAGGTCCAACAATTTGGTTCAGGGGAGCCATGAGTTCACTACAGTGAGGAATGAACTTCCTTGTTTAGGCTAACATACCTATTAATGTCTAGAGTTCAGACTTAAAGCAAGGTGGTGGCATTTTGTTCACAGCTTGGACCTTTTCTGGGTTGGTTTGGATACTGTCCTTCCTAACTATGTGTCCGAGGAAGTTTGGGGCTGCCTGATGGTGTTTGTGTCTCAATGAAACCCACTGGTGGACAGCATGTTTAATTGATTGGTTGGAATGATCATACTGTTAAATGCAACACGTCCATTGGGAATTTCTGTCCCTTCAACATGAGCTCTCCATCCTCCTGGTAACCCAGCCATTCTGCAGTGGAAACCGGTAGGGTGATTTTGGGTGGTGATGGGGGGTATCTTGTTTAAATGTTTGTACATAAAAATGGGAAACCTTCTGCTGCTACCACTGTTGTAATATTGAATATGGTCTTGAGATTACTAGAGGAAACAATTGTTAAGTTGATAGTCTTTGAAATATACTTCAGAAATAAGAATACAAAAGTAATAATTTTTTATAAAAATTCTCAGTTGGAAAAGTATTTCTAGAGAGGGTAAGATAGGAGTTAATACCAATCAGGAAATTAGATCATTTGTGATTTACCCCATTGTTCAATAGGTTGTAGCATAAATGAAGGAATGGAATTGTAGTTGCAACACTAAACTCCAAAATGCTTGTTTATACATGGCTTTGAGTTTAGGAGCTGTTATCTTTCATGATATTGGTTCAGCTTTTCCAGATGAACATAGTCTATGGAATTGATTCTCTGTGCAAGACCTTTGATGGGGCCCATGTCTTCTCCAAAGAAGTTTTTGATAGTACTAGAATTATTAATACAATAATAGTTAGTGCTATAGTACTAGCAAAGATCTATACACTAAGGAAGAAACCAGAATAACTCCTTAATCACAACTGTATGACAGAGGTTCTGTGCATACCTTGCAAGGATGGTTTTAAACCAGATATTTTGGCGCCATGTTTCCTAATGTCACAGCTTACAAACTATTATCTTAGTCAACTCACACCCCATGCAATTTTACACTAAAAACCAAAACACAGCCTGGATTCAGATCTAAAACTAAACCTAAAACTAACCTTAATCTTATATCTCTTGTTTCAACTTGATTTTTGAGTTATCTATATTCTATTTTTTTAAATAAATTAATATCAAAAAACTAAAAAAAATTACAACTGTTGACTAATTAATTTTAATATACAAGTTAAACTAGAACAAGTAAAATTTAATTATTTCTTATTTGTTTATCTCATCTTCATTTACTTCTTTTTGGGAATGCTTTACTTTAGCTAGACAAGTTGTGCTGTAATTTTTTAACTCTATGTCAGGATCTTCTTATCATATAAGATGTATGAGATTGTACTCTACAATCTTCTTTACAATATTTATGGTTGTTATATAGTTAAGCAATAATCATTTATATGGCTTAGTGTTATCATCAAAGTTAGGTAAAAGGTAAATTATCTCATGCGCTGAAAATTCTATCTTATCATTTTACCATTTGCTTCTGGTAACCATCCTGTCTGCTAAATTTTCTTATAGATAAAAGAGCCCTAGAAAGTCTTTCAGATATCAATAAGTGTATTTTTACAAGTAAGGCAAGGGCGGCCGGTTCATCTTATGCTTTGAAATTGTCATCAACATTTTTATCATCATCAAGATCACCAAGTAATTGTACTGGTCACCTTCACAGATAGTTAAATCTCCACAAACTACTTCATTAGGAACATTATTAACAAGTTTCTATAATTTAGCTAGAGAAAAACTTTTATTTTATATTTTTGCCAAAGAATACTTCAAAGAATTATTTTAAGTGGTCTTGTGTTTGAGCTTGTTGTAGACATAGGTAACATCTCACAGAATCTTCATATAGCTCTTACCAAGACAACAAGATCTTAGAGTAGCACTAAATGTATTTTCTAAAGTTTGGTTAAGCCTTTTTAACCCTATCCTGGATCCAAGGACAATAAGCTTGACCTCTAACATGTTCAACATCTAACTTCTTACAAAGATCAGCCATTGAGGAATTTCTAAACTCCTTTCTGTTATCAATATGAAAAATGATTGGAGGCCCAAAGGTCCTAAAAATAGTTTAAAATGAGTTGTGACCAGGCCTAGAAGACTTGTCTTTTAGAGGAATTTTAAAAGCAATTTTTAAAAAATAAACCATTACTAAGATTCACTTATAGCCCTTATTTTGGCCCTTATAGAAGTGAAGATGTACCAAGTCAGCCAGGTATATCTCACAAGGTCTCTCTGCTATGATGGGGCAGATCACAAGACAGGTTGCTATGTTGTTTTTGACATACATACCTCACATTTATTTATTATATATTTTATGTGTTCTTTGATTAAACCATAGCAATTTTTTTATTTCAGTGTGCATGGGATCACAACAAGCATGATGTAACTTATTATCATTTTCTTAACATAAAATCTTTAGATTTATCCTCTTGTTCAGAAAAAAACGCTAAGAAATAATTGAGCTTTTTAAACCTCTTTTACGGGTATTTAGGTCTAACAAAAGTTTAATGCTCTTATTCCTGAATCATCTTTTACTATCTGATCTTTAAGTCTATTAGCAAGCTGCTTTTTTTAATGGAACTATTGATAATCTTTCATTTTTTATTGTTGATGGAATCTATTTAAGGCATATTGTATATATAGTTAATACAAAAAAGCTTTTTATTTTAAAAGTCTGTAAATTGTGTTCAAACTTGGTAAAACATTTGAATTATTTGTTTATATTGTCTAAGAAATGCTTAGCATGATTTAACTGGCTAGAATTCTATTAGCAACTAGACTTATAGTTCTAGTCTAATCTTATGCTTTATAGCTTTAATCACTTGAATATATCAAAATTATTTTTTATGTAATTTTATCTTATACTATTTTATTAAATTTGTTAAAACTTGTAACTGATTCAAAAAATTAGTGGTCAGATATTCCTGATATACTGAAAGGCCAAATGTAATTTTTTGAAATGTTGCATATAGAATTTTTATTTATTGCAAAGGTGAGTTATTATCAAAATAAATACTATCACATATTTTAAACTTGTTTGGATCCACTTCCTAGTATGACAACTGCCCTCTATGATAGGAACAACGAATAACAATTATAAGAAAATTTATGAAACAAGCTTACTAATTATTCTTAGTCTTGAAAAAGCAGAGAAAATACTACAAAACTGATTCTCTTAGAGTAATTATATAAGTATAAAGCAGTCTTCTTGTTGGATTGATTTATAAAATTAAGAGAGTAAGAATAATAACTTAGTTACTTTGTGATTGAGTATGACTTTGTTGTTAGGTTCTGTTGCCTTAAAGCAAAAATTTTAAAACAAATTACATCTAAACAGTTTTATATAAATTCACAAATATGATTTTGGTCTTATATAAATCTTTTATCACTAAAAGAAATATATGTAGTGATAAGACATTTTTCTATGTGATCAGAGAATTCATGTTTTATTAGTAATTTGTAAAATTGAGATAATATTATAATGAACTGTTGCAAATACTTCTTTACCCTTGCTCCTTGTCATTCTATGCACAAAAATTCCTCCTTGAAATTCCTCCTTGAAACTTACTCTTCCCTTTGTTTGAATAATCCCACTTTTAAAAACAATCAATTTTTACTTATCTAAGTTTACAATCTATGTTGACAATGCTTACACAAAGACTTCACCTTTCTTCTCAATTAATTGTAATAAAACATGAATATTGTCCCAACTTTGGTCTTTAAACACATGCTCTTTTAGCAAAATACATCTTTAGTGGCGGTTTCAACAGTATTAGCAGCAGAAGGTTGAACTTGTTAGCATTAGATTAAGTGATACTAACCTTCTTGTCTTTCATTAAATAAAAACAAAAAAAGATAAATAATAATTAAAATGGCAGTATTAAAAATTTAAACCCACTTTTAAAATATGTCCTAAGAATAAAACTTTCCCTATGGTAAAGTACACTAAAATTAGATAATTATTCCTTGGAAGTCTACAATGCATTGGGACTGAATGAAACTTCTTTTAACTAATAATTTCAACATTATTGCAAGACCTTTATTAGAAGTCAAACTTCCCAGCTTTGAAAGGAAGGACAGAGTAAAATTTGTAGTCCTGAGTACTTATAGTCTAATCCTTCTTAGGATTATATGTAGTCAACCAAATCTATTGAGTAAGAGAATCCGCCAATTGCTTTGAAGGCTTAGCTAATTATTGGGTCAACTTGTAAATCAAGGAGAATACTACCTCCACTTGGGAAAATCCAAAAACCAAACTTCAAGTCTGATTTGGTGCCCACATTATTAAATACTTTATTGCAAGAATGTGGGACAATTAAAAATAGATAGAAACCATTGACAGATAAATTGTCAAAACAAGTGCATCTGTTTCCTGACACATAAGGACGTCAAATTGGACAAAGATTTGGGGTTAGGCACATGTTTTCAAAAAGCCTACAAGAAGGTTATCCACAATATCTAGGAGGAGAATTATTAACATCTTAAAAATCTCTTTTAAAATACTTGACACACTAAACAGAAGAGAATGTCTTCTATCATCTTATTCAAAAAAGCTTCAGAAAAAGAAGGAAGACAAAAGAAAGGACTATAATAAAAAACAAACATTGTAGAAAACACCAGGGTGGTTCCAACTCAAACTGTGAAAAGCATCAAGGAAATTATCTCAACAGTGAGACTATTATTGGAAGAAGACCCAATTAAACCAGGTGTCAGCTCCTGAAGACAACAAGGACCTATTGGAACATCTGCCACCAACTTTCTCTTCTAACAATAAAATTAATTATTGGTTTACCCTTTATCATTTATACAGAACACTCATAAACTATTGTTGGATACCAGTGTAAAACAGTTCCTATCTTCTGATTACTTTGCACAAAAGTATAATCTACGCTTGGTGAAATCAAAAATCTGAACCCTCATCCTGGCTGATTAAACTAAAGTCACATTCAATCAAAAGATGAAAGATCTAAGCATCATCTTGGGTCTTTTGGTCTTTAAAGCTGGGAGACTATTTTGTACTTATTTAAGCATTGATATTGTTGCAGGACTGGGCTGGCTTTGGAAATTAAAATTAATAATAGACTGTGACACTTTGGCACTCACTGTTGATTGAGGAGGAGCCAACTCTAACATGTTCCCCAATTGAATGCACTGCCTCCTCAAAGACTATGCGTTTTTCAAAGTGGTCAAAAATGAAAAAGGACTGAACAAGATTGGGAACAATGTGAGTTTCACAACATATGCTTTTACAATGTTGCAACCAAACATGAGCATGATCACTTCAGTTTAAGAATCCTCCTATAAGAATTTAGGGATGCGTCTAAGGACAACCTCAATGGGTTACCCCAGCTCAAGAAATTTAACATTCTATTGAACTTCAAGGATCCATGCCCAAACCATCTCCCATATCTCAATTAACACCCTTGAAAGACCAAACTCTCAAAGATCATCTTCTTGATGCTCTTGAATGAGGACCAATTAGAAACTTCCAAGCCCCATGGGAGCAGCCAACTTCTTTGTACAGAAGAAAGATGGTAGTCTACAACTATTAATTAACTATTGTGCTTTAGTTTCATAACTGTTAAAAACAGGTACCCACTACCATTAAACAAAGAGGTCTTGTATCAAATTAGTGGTTCTTGCATCTTATTAATTCACCTAACTATAGGATACAATCAGATCAAAATACAAGAAACCAACATTTACAAGAGTACCTTTCAATGTATTTATATAGCTTTTAAGAGCCTGGCAATAAACTCTGGCATGATAAACGCCCCATCTGCCTATGTAAAATTAAAGAAATCAGTCTAAAAGAAGAATTTGGGAAAAATGTTTTGGTATATATGAACTATATAATTGTTTTTTATAAAAAACAATGAAAAACATGTTTCTTAATCTAGGGATTATTCTTAACATCCTACATTATAAAAACTCATATGCCAAACCATCTAGATGTAAAACTTTTCAGAACTTCATTGACCTTCTTAGGTCACGTCATAATTAACCAAGGCATCTCACCAGACCTGGATAATGTCAGGGCTGCAAAGAACTAACTCAATCAACTTCAGTGAAATAACTACTCTCCTTTCTGGAGCTGATTGTCTATACCAGGAAATTCATCCCTAAGTGCTCTGAATTAACAGCTTTATTTTACAAATTATTTAAGAGATAGAAAAAAAATTCAACCAAACCCCAGAATGTGAACAATGGTTTGTGGCCCTAGGAGAAATAATGACAACAGCTCCTGTTCTACAGTAACCAAACCTAAACAAGAATCATCAGGTAGAAACTGGCGCCACTGACAGAGTAATAGATGATGTGTTTCAAACAAACACATATGATGGATTCAAGCCAGTGGCTTACAAATCTTAGATGTTACAAGGCAGAGAGTAGAATTTTCTGATACTTTATAAAAAACAATTTAGAGTTATCTCAGCCATAAGAAAACGGAGGTGTTACTTCAAAGGATCACACAAAGTAACTGTCCTAACTGATCACAAAATTAATAGAATTCTTTAGACATAAGATTAATATCTTAAAGACAAGACAATTAAACAGAGATCCTTAGTAACTACAACCTCATCATTACAATCCAACCTGAAAAAGAATTTCTTCAGGAAAATGCTCTCTCTTATATATATAATTTAAATGCCTAAGCCTTGGGGGACCTTAAATCAAACTGGACATTGTGGTAAGCCCATTATAATCACAGAGCATATGTTACAACTGTCTTAACTCTAAAATTAGAGACTCTGGTAAAGATAAAGCCACAGTTTAAGATGGACAACAAAAATGTGATATAATAAATAGAGAAAAAGGTTTGAGTATTCCACATCCCTGTTTCACTAATGATAGAGACCATTCTTTGGTATAGTTGTGATATGGAACACACACGCTAGAAGAACCTAATCAACTTATTAGAGTCTCAAATGTGGTGGCCTAAGTTGGCCAGGTCCAACCAAAACATTCTCAAGCAATGCAAAACCTTTAAGAAACCCAGGCACACTAAAGCCTAAAAAAATCCATAATCCCTTAAGAAGACGGTGCCCCCTACAAACAATGGGCATTGATGTAGTGATACCCATGCCCAAAAGCCTTAAGGGTATGAAGTATATTATTATGGCCATAGATCTCAACACCCAACGTCTGGTGAAATTCTAAAAAACTCATGTTGGCAAAATAATTAGTGGGTTCATTGGGAACAAAATCGCTGCAAAGTTTGGCAAACCACTATAAATACTGACAGTTTGTGGCGAAGAAAATATTTCTCATGACATGAAAGTCTACCTGTACGACCTCCACATGAACACCTGATCACAACTTTATACAATGCTAAAGAAAATGATCAAGCAGAAAGGTAAAATGGTTTCCTCCTTATAATATAAAAAAGTCAGCACCAATGATGTGAATGATTGTCATGGACATGTCAAAACAGCTCTAATGGTAATCCAATACATAATCAACTGAGACACTATATTCTCCCCATTTAAGAAGGTCTATAGTTAGAAACCGGAGACTGTCCAATTTAACACTATTTTCAGGTTAATCAAATCAAGACTTATACCCAAGGGAGAACAGATAACCAAGAAACTCAAACAGATCTAATTCAAGGCCTAGGATCAAGACAGTAAATGTAAGTTGGAACAGCAAGTTTTTTCAACTTTATTGTATAGTCATGGAGACAAAGTCTAGGTCATAACCCAAACACTTCAAAATTACAACCCAAGAAAACCGGGTCCTATGTGGTCATCAAGGTAAACCAAGGTAATAATAATTACACCCTACAGGACTATCAAAGAAAACAAAAAATGCTATACCTTAATTCACTACGTCCATATATAATACAGTAAACCCAACAAGAAATTGACCTCATCCCAGCCAATCTGTTTAAAAAAAAACAGCGCATGGGCCACCAACAGTGTACCAAAAATTCACAATTATTGCCATTATTTTGGTGGTGAGTATGTTGCATATCCTGCTTTACATTTGTTCCTTGAAATTTTGCGCACAGAAACTTCTCCTTTAAATCCCCCCCCCAAAATTTCCTTTTTGCTTTGTTTAATCATTTCCTTTTCTAAAAATAAACAATCTTCACTAATATTATTGTCAATCTATGTCAACAAAGCATACATAAAAGAAACTAAATTTTTGGTGATCAACTATACACAATAAAACACAACCTACTAGCCCCATTTTAGTCATTTGATAAAATTTCTATT
>CAOJZF010000268.1:0-12606 GCA_948465475.1 Thalpophila matura
AATGTTTTTAAGAATTATATCTGAAACTATTCTATGAGGTTAAAAAATAAAGTAAATCTTTAAAAGAGATTCAAATTTACTAAAAAATTTCGTTATACCTCTCAATATCATAAAACCAAAAGAATTTGTATTAAGTCTTAATTATGTGATATCAGATCAAATAGCAGTTGATATATATCTAATTCAAATTGTAATGAAATATAGGATAATAAAAAAAACAACAAAATTTTGTTATTCTTTTGATGACTGTCTCTATATAGTCTTGAATCAATTTCCTTTAAAAAAAGTAATAGTTATGAATTTGGCTTAAAAAAAATCTTATTAGACTATAAAAAAATTATTATGGCTTTAGCAAAATAAAAATGAAAGCCATCTATACAATGGGCTCAAGCATATGTGGTCATATATACAACCTAACTATATACTTTGCATGTTAGGATCTCTATACCAAGGCTTTCTTCTAAATAAAACAAACCTATCAACCAAAGCAATCAATGTAAGTTTTTGGTAATCTGTTAATGATTGAATGTTCATCTTAATATCTATATTCATCATATTTAATTATCTACAACATATCAATAGTTTATAGATTGTATAATTATAAATAGATAAATTCATTAGAAAGAGGTTCCTCTTTTGTGCCTTTGAAGGTTAAGCATGTGTGCGTTATAAAAAATGCCTACAGCAATGTATTATTAGAGACAAAGCAGATTAAAAATAAAAAATCCTAAAGTTATATAGTAACTATCAATTAAATAGTCTAAGCAGTCTATTCAATATATAAGCTTATTTTTATCTAATGGTTTTTTTATGATCAGGGTTGAGTGTAGATGAAGTGATGAAAACTAATTTTTTTTCTTAGCATTCAATAGGAAGATTGCATTAAGTTAGATATAAGTAAAGTTAACTTAATCTCTAACAGAGAGTTTTCAAAAAATTATGATCTTTTACAAGTAAAAAATCTACTAGCCTAGTCAGATAGATTAAAAGACGCTATGTAGGAAACAAGTTATCTTTTTAACAAAAAATCTTATATTAAGAAAAAATTTACCAAAAAAATAATTTTCAATAGTATGAGAATACAAAATTTGCTAAATGAGATAATTTCTACAATATAGCAATGTATTTTATCAAATTTAAGAGAAAAAATAAAAATGGCTTGGTTTAAAGTTAAAAGGAACCAATTAACCCAAAATTATAGTTTATATTTTAATGCTTTTGTTTCAGATACATAAGTAATCTAGATATTGTTGAGTTAATTTATATATGAATTACAAAAAAATTGTCTTTTTGACATTTTTTTACTAGGTGCTAGTAAACTAAGTCTGAAAATTTATAAATCTAATTTTACGCTTTCTGTTTTCATAATGATACCCCTGTTTATTTAAAACAGAAGTTTATAGAGAAATTTTTTTATTTAAGAACTTTTCCTTTATAAAAAAGAAACAAATTATATAAAACTCTAATTATAAAATAAGGCTATAATCATGTTAAAACTATAAACTTGCCTAGAGAACTATCAATTTTCTTCATGACTCAGTTATACATATACTTTGTTTTCCATTTTTTCTTAATGTTATAATTAGACAAAGATTTATTATGACCTATCTTAATTAATTTTTAATATTATTGCTATTCAAAATGATTTTTTTTCTATGTATTATAATATCAATTCTATCTTTACATAATGACTAATTAACTCTAGTATAGTAAATCATACTAAGTCCTATTAACAGCTTCAAAATTGAATAAAAAAAGTAGTCAGCTCATACTTTTGGCTGTATATTTTTAAGCTTCTTTTAACATTCAACAAGCAAATTTAGTAAAGACTACACTATCTCTAGTAAAAAGAATAAAGAATAGACATCATCTTTTGAGTTAAAAGTTCATTGCACTATACTGGCTCTTTTGTGCCAGTACTAATACTATTCAGAATACTAAGGATTATATACATGACTGCGTTCTCAAAAGCATGTATAGTTCTTTAGTGTTAAATGTTGGAGCTCTGTCAGTTTCTATATTTCTGTTATGTAATGTTATAAAAGTTCTTTTATTAAAACAAAATAATCTTAAAAAATTTATAATCAAAAACAACCAAGAATCTACGTAAAGAAAAGGCTTGTACAGAATATTGATTTAAAAATAGATAAAGCAGATTAATTTATACTTTTAAGACTAAATTTATCATCCCTTATTAACATAAGACCTCTTACAATTCCAATAATTAATTTTATCAGTATTGCCAAATGACATTATGGATCTTGTAAAGTAGCTTTAGTCTGCATTATAAAAGTCTAAACATGGTAGATATTTCAAGTAATAAAATTCCAAACTCTAGTTTTTACTAGTAAAAATTTATTTTATTCTTTTATTAGTGTTTTTAATCCATGTAAATTTGAACTTTTTTACTTACGCCTTCAAAACACTACACTATCTGGCATCATAACAAAAAAAATTATTAAGATAAATAAGTTTGACACCAATAAATGTTACTCAACTCCCTTAATTTCTACTAGAAATTTTTTGACATGAATTCATTTTCAGTGATTTTGTAGAGTGTATAGAGAGTGATACATAATCATTGTATGAATAAACCACATAGTTAAATGGAAGAAAAAAATCTTTACTTAAAAACTAATGTTTGGACTTCTTTTAATTTGGACTTTTTTAATGCATACTATAACTATTAACCCTTATCTCTCCATCTTTTTAAACTTAAATTTGTATAGTATGACTAGCCTGTATGAAAAACTGTAAGCCAAAAATTATAAATTGATTGTAATTTTGTGACAAACATTTATAAATACTTTTTTGTTGAAACCCCTTTTTCAATCATTTCACTTTTTCAAGTAGATCTAATAAAAATTATTGACATAAATACATCAAATTTAGATCCTCTGGATTAGTTTACTGATTTTAATGTATAATCAATATAATTAATCCTATAATACACAACAATGTTTTTTATTATCACAATCAATTTTCTTTTATCTACCTATGATAATTAATCAATTAATTTAACAAAGAAACTGGTCCATAATTGTATGTTAATAAGGCTGCACATCAGTTTTTTTCTACTTGTTAGAAACAGTTAGTTTGTTTTAAATTTGTTTAGTAAAATTCTTATAAATTACAATTATCTCTAGTCAATATTTATTTTGGATTAATTATTTGATTTAGGTTTTTTTAAAACTACATTTTAGCAAATGTGATAATTCTATCATTATCTTTATATGACCCTCAAATATTGATACTTTCACACTAGTTATGGATCATTTTTTCAAGTACATTGTCTTTAGATTTTGGTAAGCTGTTGTTAACTTAGGTATAGATAGAAGATAAATATATATGTAGATTTAAGTTAAAGGGCTAGTATATCTAGGCGCTTTTCTATAGTTATTTGGTGAAAGATATAAAGCACACACAGATTGTATTAAAATTAATGACCAAAATGCTCAACTTTTTGTATATCTATAACAAAACAATTTTCACTTTTTCTGGTAAAAATGATATCTTAAATTTCATATTTCAAACTATTGAAATGAAGTTTAAACAGAATACTAAGATACAATTTAGTAACTCAATTTTCAAATCTGGATTCTTGAATTAAATAAAGAACTATGTTGAGGCTCAGGAGAACTTCTTTAATATTTATTGTACATTCCCAAACATGTTTTTTCATTTTTATGATTACTATAATAAGAAATGTTATAGAATTCAAAGGAAATATTTTACTTAGGTACTTATAGGTAGCCGCTGCTTGGCTAAGCTGAGTAGTTGACATATAATCAAGAACATCCTATCTGTTAATGTACTTTACAAAATTGTCTCTCTCTTCCAAGAATAAATTATTGAAATAATCATGGAAAGCTTCTTTAGGTTCATCTTAAGGGACTTCAACTTTTAGAGCTCAGAACAATATCTCTTTCTCAATCTCCTCAAGAATAAAGGCTTGAGAAGCATAGAAGCTAGCATGATAAATCTTTACCATAATGATAGCATCATGCAGGTATAAAAGATACTAAAATTCAATTTTTCACTAGAAATGATTAACAAATAGGTAATAACATCTGTGAAACTTCCACAGATATGCTTGCTTAATGGGCTTGGTCTTAATGTGGTCACTAGTATGAGGACTAGCACCAAAGGTTCTCTTCTGTGGATAGTTCCTGTTTCTAGCTAGTTCTAGCTGTAGTTTTTCTTATGTCAGTCTTTGATTAAGACTTAACTTTTATATAATTCAGGGGTAGCTATTGCTAACAAAAGAGAGAGAAGATTGTTTATTTATCTATAATTTGAAAGAGGAAAAGTCATACTCTTTTGGGGAAAAGAGGGGGGTGTTTATAGTTGAAGGGAAGGAGAATCTAGGCTTTGAAATATTTAGGGAGGTACTGTGTTGAAGACTTATGTTCCCTAGTCTTAGTAGTACCATAACATAGTAATTATCAAAGTATCTTATCAATATTTTGATTTTAGCCAGTATTGAGTATCTCAAATTTCAGTGTAATCTTGTTGAGGATGTTTATAGGAATAAGCCATCATAGGTACTTAGGTTGTCATCCTTTATGTTTGACTGGAATAATATTTGTTAATAAGATATAGCCTAGATTGAAGTTATATTCATCCTAGTGAATAGGGAGGAGTTCTTGTTGAGAATTTAAATAAAAGCTGAAAATTGGCAAGAATTGATCTTGTTGTGTGTTCTTGATAAGAATTGAACACATTGGTATTCCTTGCCAAGAGCGTGCTTGTAATTAGTAATTGTTTGAGATTCAGTTGATATAATTAGGTTCTTGCTGAGAATAGGTAATTGGCTACATAATTGCCAAGTCTGTAATCTATAATAACTATTTTGTAAATTGGGATTGGAATTAAACACCTTTGATCAGAATGATCATTATTATTATTAATCGATTCAATATAAAACCATGTATTATTTCGCCCAAACTGATTATTATGTCAGTGGATTATTGGCACCCATTATGTGGTTAGATCTATTAGATGGATCAATTAATTGTATTATTTAATCCTTATTAGTTATTTAAAACAAAGGCTTAAATCATTGCCTATGCCTAAGAGATTATTATTTATATTTATTATAATAATGTAGGCTGATCTTAATATTTTGAAATAGGCACAAGTGTAGCTTGTAGATATCTTATAACATCATACATGATATGCTAACTAAACAAACCTAAAAACTTGTATCTAAGTATAAAACTAACAAATAGCCAATTATTGGACTCAGGGAAAATTCAAGTGCAAGTGTTTTGGGCACTAAATCTCCATTTACTAGTACATACATAGAAATACACAATTATTTTGTAACTCTCAATTGAGCTCTTATCAGTCATACTCAATCATTACTAACTTATAAGATTTTTCTTACAATCTTTTGTTCCATTTTAGAACAAGCTACTACTAGCTTTTAAGCTAGTCAAATAGACTTAGTAGCTTTAGTGATTTTTTTGATAAGATAACTCATCATAGAATATTGACAAGATATGCTTAGTTTACTAATGTAACAAGTTTGATATTTATTTAAAAACAACAATCCCAGAATGTAAAAAAAGTAACAAACCCAATTTTTTCTAACAACACTATGATCTTGGTTTATTCTTATAACACAAGTTATATGATACTGAAATCAAATTTTAACAATCTCAAGTATTGTTGACAGTAATCATCAATTAGACAAACTAGACCCATAAATTGACTATTAAAATTTTTGTTTCCTATGTAAATCATCCCAGTGGATAACTTATTTGATCTGCAATAGAGCCACATAATTAAATGCAATTCGAAACCTATTACTAATTTAAAAATAATAAGTAAAAAGTTTTTTATTAGATTAAAATAGCTCAAATTCAGTATTAAAACCTGTTTTTACATAAAAAAAAACCATGTGATGAATCTTGAAAGTTTTTTAGAAAATGCATAATAAAGTTTCACCAACTGTTGACAACTTAAAAAGCCCCTATATTAGTTACAATAATTTATCTATATATATGTAACTACAATTAATACAATAATCTTTGCAGATAAGCTTGTTATTATAGACCTATAAGATGTCATTGAATTATAGTTTAACAATTTTACATTACACCTGGACAACCTAGTATATTTTTAACTAATCAAGCCTTTTTCCAGACCTATTCTAATCTTGAATGTTGTAATTTAAAAAGTAAAAATGACTAATCAATTAATATAAAACAAGTATAATTATAATTTGAATAGTCTAATATAATTACTTTTTGTTTAAAAGATGGATAATCTATTATTATAAAATATATGAATAGACTTTTGCCATAAGTAAAGATGTGAAACTTCCACAGAGATGCTTGCTTTCAGGTAAGGTCTGGAAGTGGTCAATAGTATGGAGACTAGTACCTAGGTTCTTCTTCTATAGTAAGTTATTGTTTAGCTAGTTTGTAGCTAGGGGATTCCTTTTATATTTTATGTATAGTCTTAGGTCAAGACTTTACTCTAGTAAAAGAAGTAAGTTTTAAGCAGCAATGGCAGTAGAAAAGGAATAAAATTGTATGTTTATTTTGGGGAAAAGATAGGGGTTTACATAGTTGAAGGGAAGTTATATATAGGCTATGAAAATATTAGCAAGGTAATAAATTGGAGTCCTAAGTGTTCTAATCCTGGTAGTGCTATAACACATTAATTATCAAAGCACCTTATCATTGTCTCAAATTTAACCAGCCTTAACTATTTTATGTTTAGGTTTAATCTTGTTGAGGATGCTTATAGGAATAAGCCATCATACTTACTTGGTTCACCATCTCTTAGGTTTGTCTAGAATGATATTTGTTGATAACAAGTAGCCTATATTCAAGGTATAATTATCCTACTAAGTATTAGTGAGACCTTGTCAAAAATTGGAATAAAATTTAGTTTTGTCAATAATTGAACTTGTTGAGGTTTGTTGCCAAGTACTTGCTTGTACTGGCAATCATTTGATATTTGGTTGGAGGATCTCTTCTTTAAATCAGTATACCGTTATATTATAAGTTGTTGCCAATAATAGGTCTTTGGCGCAATCTTCTTAAATCTGACACTCTGTATGTATCTATCAGTAAAATCAGATTGTTTATTTACTTTCATTAAAAATAATACCAATATCATGAATTAGTTTACAAATAGTTTCTAGCAATATTTTGCCAAAGTTGATTAAAATATAATCAAGGGTTCTTATCAAGGATTTTTTTATGTGGATTCTTGTCAAGTATTGTCCTCTATTAAAGGGTTAATTATTTGTCATTCAGATAGTTGATTTATTTAATCTCTGTCAGTTATTATAAAGCAGAGGATTAATTTATTGCCTTTTCCTTAAGCCATTATTGTACTATCAATTATAGTCACATAGGCTGATCATAATATAAAAAGATAGGCACAGGTATAGCTTGTGAATACTTCACAAAAGACATGAATCTAAAATTATATTAATTTTCATTTACTATGCCATAATCCTGTTATTTATTATTGACACTATCCTAAAACAACGCTTTCATTTAGAAACTTACCCCTACATAAGAAAAGGGTTCTAATTGCCTTTACAAGATTTATTTTGTGGGAATATCAGATCTTTTATATTAAAATAAAGAGCTCAATATTCTTAGTTACCAAAATTCTTTTTTTTTAACTTTAACTAGAAAATGAGAGCAAAAAGAGGTTAAAGTGAGTTTTGAATTTTCTAATATATTTAAGACCTATTGATAGTTCTTGAAGATAAGTTTCTGATTAATTCCAACTTTATGCTGGACATACAATTGAAACTAACAAAACATATCAGGACACCTTGAAGACCTTATTAAAAAATATCTTTGGTTTTCATGAGTACTTATTACTCATACTTATTATACCAAACCAAACTGGTAACTTTTTGTGATCAGTAAATGTACATTAAGATTACCTGAACAATAATTATTTAGCCTGCTACAATTTTATAAGTCTACTATCTGTTGTCAAGTAAATTTTTTCTTCTAAATTCTGAGGCTGTGTATAAGATACTGGTTTAATTACATAACTTTTAAGCAAGTAAATTTTTATCTTTAAAGGTAATTAAACTTATGTGACACATCACTATAAGAAAGAATATGATCCAACATGAAGAGATAATTGCCTTAGAGATATTACAGCTACCCATAACAATTTTAAACTCTGTACTTTCCTTATTATGACAACTCAATTGATAATTTCTGTCATTATTGTTGAGAACTCTTAGATCTGATAAACCAAATTGTCAGACTAAAAATCACTTTATAACATACTTTGTCATATAACCACTACTTTTAGGTTTAAACATGCTCTTATGATACCCTGTGCTATGCATCTCCATGAACTAGATAGTAAAAATCTGAGTGTAAAAATTTAATTATCTATTTATAGCTCTGTGAGGGTAAGACACTAGTTATATCTTTTTTATGTACTTAAATTAATCAATGGCTATTAGATGGGAAACAATTATATATTGCTTATTATAATTAGTTTCTTGCTCTTCTTTTAATCCTAATCTACTATGTTACTATTGTGTTGACATAACAGCGGTCTAAAAAGACTATTGAATTTACTTATAGTGTATTTAAAACATATAATATTAGATCTATACTCAAAAAATACTTAATATGAAATTTAGTAAGTAGAAAATCATCTATTACTTTAGGTATGCAATAATTTCATATCATAGAATCCCTTAGCTTTATTATGTAAGCTTGATACTTTAGTGTGTCAATATATCAGCTTGGACTTTCCAACAATATATTTATCCTTAATAATAGTTTTATCTTAGCCAATTTTTGATCATTCTATAGTATATTAACCCAAACAATATACAAATTAATTCATTTGTAAAAAATACGGTCTTTTCAATAGTACAAAATAAAACTGAATTAGACTCAAAAATTTTGCATCTGCAAATTTTGACCATTATAATTATTTCATAACATAATTAGAAAATGATTAATTAGCCTAGTCATAGTCTACTACCTTCATACTAAATGTTGCTACCTGAATAGATATGGTATGATAGGTTTGTATACCATAAATTGTAAAGCTATCTGTGAACTAAGATTGATCTGTTAATATAACAATTAAGGCCATTAAACTTCCAAACATTTTGATGTGTAATGATCCTAAAGTCAGTAAGGAGCTTGTAGCTGGGGATAAATTGCCGCTGATAAGAGAAAAAGCCTTAAGGTTATTAGGATCAGGTTCTCAACTGTACTCTTAGCCCTTTATAAGGTTTAATGTAAGTATATTTCCCTTAAAAAGTATTTCTCTAGAAAATCAATACTATTGCAAAAAATCAGAAAAAGTTTATTTTCAGTTTTTATAATCAACCAAAGTGATAATAACAGTTTGCTTTCCCTTTTGTATCCACATACCATCATGTAGACAAATCACCAACTATTGAC
This sequence comes from Thalpophila matura, assembly GCA_948465475.1. Taxonomy (NCBI): domain Eukaryota; kingdom Metazoa; phylum Arthropoda; class Insecta; order Lepidoptera; family Noctuidae; genus Thalpophila; species Thalpophila matura. The sequence continues at coordinate 9,423 of CAOJZF010000268.1, forward strand.
AGTTATAAGACATATCTAAGCTCATCATCTCTAATGTGTCAGACAATAAATTGGTAGTAAGCTAAAGTACTTAAGAACATAATGAATATACTAAGTGATGTAGTCTATGTAAAAATTATCTTTAGAAAGATAGAGTGAGATTTTTTTGAGTATCAATCAGTCTAAATTCTATTTAAATTATAGATAAAAGGTTTAGTAATTATATTGGCAGCCCTCAAGTCCCATATTATGTTCATCATCACCAAAATAGATTACAAAACTTAGTGGATCTTGGACCAAGCCATACATAATGATACTAGATTGTAACAACATAAAATTACAAACAATATAATAAGTAGGCTTAATCCAATATGATATGATATTGACACCAATATAGACAAAAACTTGTAACCAGACTAATGAGAGTCTACCTTGTTATAAGTTTTAAATTTAAAACTAAGCCACCACTCCTTACTCTATGAAAAAAAATTAGGTGATTTCTCTTTGTGGGACTCTTGCAGGGATTATATATGAGCTATAAAGAGATTTTTCCATGCACTAGGCAGAAAATCTCAATCTTGCATAAAAAAATATCAATCACAAGAAATAGGACACTGGATTCTTTAGCCTATGTTTTTATCAAGATAAAGACTTAATTTCTCAGTAAATATAAACTAATGCATCTGCAAACAACTTAGACTAAAAATAAACCTAACTTGTATAAAATAAATAATTTACTAAAAAACAATGCATAGGTAGAATTGATGATCATAGAGACTAAAAAAGCTACTTGAAATAATCATTAAGCTGGATAGCAAGTTGTTGTTTCAAAGGAAATACATATCCCACCCTAAAAAGTTTAGATAAAAAACATTTAACAAATTTGACAAGCCATCTAATATATGACAGTACAATTAAATATTCGTTCTTATAAGTCTATGTACTTTATCACAAAAATTACATATAGTTAAAATTGTCATGAATTTTCTAATTCTATTTATCTGTGTAGATGTAAAGATTACTAAAAAAATCCTTAAACACTCTTACTCCCTTTAAGTGATACCAAGTTACATATATACTTTGCAATGATGTTTTACTACTAATCTATTATTTTCAAGTATTACTGAAACCTATAGAAAGATATCCAAAACTATCATCAATAGATCTGCCATCCTCACCAAGAATCTTATACCATCCTAATATTTCATTAAGTTTTGATAAACAGTCCCCAATAAATTTGTTTATTATCTATTATATTTAAATTTGGATAATTAAACTTATATGAGACTACTATTTGATTCCAATTACTTAACTTTCCTTTTTCCAATATTCAATCAAATATCTTTTACTAAAATCCTACATAATCATGTTTTCATTCCTAATGAAATTTATCTTTTTGAATTTTTTTCTCTGCTGTTGATAATATCATTTATCAAGTAAAACAAGATTATAATTCTTTAGCCACTGAGGATAATGAATTTCTTACTTAACCTTTTGTTAATCAACTTATCAAATATTTTACCAAGAATGTATTATACCATAAATGAATTGTTTTTTTCTTAGGGAACCTCATGCTTAGATAGATCTAATTAAAAAATTTATCTATACTGTAATTAACTTTTAATAAGATTCATGTGATAAATTTCAAGTCAAGATCTATGATCATAACTCATCACTTATACTAAGCACACTACCTTAAATTAAAAACTAAGTCCACTATACCTTCAATACTAGTACAATTAACCTCTAGACTTCATCCAAAAAACCAAAGCATCTCTCAAATTATTGATTAGTGCATCCCAATAAATCTAACTAATTTTTTTTCAAGCTTACTAATGAACTCCCTCAATACCCTATAAATTATCATTTAACATGATTTAAGATCAATTTTAACTACAACCCAATATTAGGTTTCTTTCTAACATCATACTTTATTATTACCCGTTTTATAAGAGAAACCTGGTACCTAACTAGATTCTCTCTTTTAAAAAATTGACATTTCTATTGAAAACAACCATCTTAAATTCATTATACTGAAGCTCTTCTATGAAGCTCTTCCAATCATAGGTCCATAATAAGAGTCATATTCTATCTAATTTAGAAAATATTTTTAATTGAAATTACCACAGATATTAATCCTCTAATATAGATTAACTCTTATCTCTCACCCTACCTCCTCTTCTCACCCCATCCCCCCAAAATCTTTCTCCACCAACTTACCCCCCTAAAAATCCCTTTTCCAAAACTACCCTCTAACCCCCCCTCATTATCCTCTCTTTTTCAACCCATTAACTCTTTTCCTCACATCATCAGATGTTTCTACCCTACCATCTCACCCAATCTTATCTTAGAATTTATCAATAAATCTTTTAACAGTAGAGGGGTGGAGGGAGGTTGTCAATAACCAGTCACTACATTTTACAGAGAGTAAGAGATACATTAAACCTCCTTCTCTCTCTTATACTAGATTTTAAGGTGAAACAGTTGGACTTAGGAGATGAAATCTTGGAAAAGTTAATTACTGGATGTAAGGCAAAGAATGGATACTGCTAGAGAGGTCTACAACTATCACTTATCCTAGTTTTTGAAAACCCTCTTAAACCTCATTAGCTATTGCCCATCTCTTCTACTTCCTCCTCTTACCCCCTTCTTCTCCTCTCCCCCCTCCTCCTTCCCATCACTACCACCACCCCTCCAAAATTCCACTCTGTCCCCACTTTCTCTTTCTTCCCTACCTAAAACATCTCTGTAACAATCATAACTCTGTATAACAGTTCATCAACTCTATCTACCTACTCTCACCTTATACCATCACTCTCCTATATATATACTCGACTATAATTAGCTTCCATTATCATGTCAATAAAGCTCTCTATAAATTTAAATCATCCAAAATTTTAGTTTAAAATTTTCCCCTATCTGTATCCTTCAAAATGATAAAGAAATCTCATAAGATCCTAAGATAGTAGTTGATATCATTTCTAAAATTTAAACATAGCTAGGCATAGGCAGCCAATAGAGGGTAAAGAAATTAATATTATTTATATGCTAGTACCATCACAATATAAAAAAATCCCAGTTAATCTAAAAACTCTATAAATTCTCAATAATATCTTCTCTAAGAAACTTTATAAGATAAATTTTATCATTTAACTATCAAAAAAAACTCATCTTCTCCTCCATCTCTCCACCTCTACCCCTCCTC
>CAOJZF010000269.1:0-10692 GCA_948465475.1 Thalpophila matura
CCCCAATCTGGCATTTCTGATTTTGATAGACAATTTATTGTCCAAATAGATTCCTCCCTGATGGCAATTGGAGGAGTTCTCTCACATATAAATAAACAAGGGGAATAAAACTCAAATGCCTATTGCTCTAGAAACCTTACCATAGCTGAACAGAACTACACTGTTGCTGAAAGAGAATACCTAGCTGTAATCTATTTTTATCAACAATCTTGGGTACACTTTAGTGGCACCAAATTCATTGTTGTCACCAATTATGCTTCCCTCCAATGGTTTAAATACCTAAAAGAACCAGAATCAAGATTTACTTGGTGGGTAACAAATATTCAAGCCTGACTATGCCTTAGAACACCGCGCTAGGAATAAACATCAGAATGCAGATGGACTGTCCAGACTACCAACCATTCATGCATTGTTACCCAAAGCAAATAAACTCTATGAGTTAATAAGTTGTCCCAATCAATGGAGTAACAAAATACCTGAGTTAAAAAATTTACTGGACACACTCTTTGAGAACACTGTGATCCAAAAAGGACAGCTGTTTAAACAAATAGAAGGGAAACTATACTTGTTTGTAAAACCATTTGAGAGGATTGAAAAGACAAGGGCAGCTCATCTTCTGACTGGTCATGTTGGGTTAGTAAAGACCATCAAATTGATAAATTGAGATTGCTATTGGGAAAGTACTAGCTTTGATGTTTCCAAATATTAATTCTCACTTGGTGTGTCAATCCAAGATAAGGTTCAAACCTTTCACTACCTTGAACTGGTAAAATTCAGATTTGCATGGCACACTGTCTCCATGGATCTGATTGGTCCATTACCCTCAAAACTGTAGGCACTAAATATATAGTATTGGCCATTGACCATCTCATCAAATTGGTGGAGGCATGATATTCAAAGATTTAGATGTCTGTTTGGTAGCAAAATTAGTACAAGAATAGATAGTACAACAGCATGATTTCCCCCATTTTCTACTCAACAACTATGCCACTAATTTCAAAGGGAGAGTTTAGCCAAAGCTAAACTATCTTATGGGTATCCAAGGAGTATTAACTACCCTGTATCATCCCAAGACCAATTGGACTGTATAACAAGTATTGGAACATTAGAACAAATCCTATAAATTTTAGTGATAGACAAGTCTAGTGATTGGAATAACCACCTATCCTCTGCTGTGTTTGCGTATGATATAAGTTATAACGCTTCCTCAAAGCACACTCCTTTCCAGCTAATGTATGGAAGACAGCTGGCTCTACCTCCACTTCTATACTATTAAACTACCAAAGTCCTGGCCTTCAACTACTACAAATACCTAGGAAGGTTAAGTAAAACTTTGATGAGACTACAGAAAGAAGCCTATCAAATATATTAATTTTGAAGAATTAAGCTCATCAAAAGGCTGCAGAATAAAGACTCCAATGGCCAACATTACCATTAGTAAAAATGTAATGTATCATCATAACTGCAGATATGGTAGAGCCAGTAAGTTAGCTACCCTCTGGCACGGGCCCATGCAGGTGTTAAAAAAAAAGGCTCAAATAACTATATACTGAAACACTCTCAAAATGGACAAGTTAAAAATTGGGTACACTCAAAATACTAAGAAAAATGCTACTTAAACTACAACAAAAAATTCAATCAATAGACCATATAAAAAATTATTTATTCAAAACAAGGATAATAATAAGGGTTCAGGAACTGGGAGAGGCCTTTGGAGAGGAAGACTCTTGTTCCAGCAAAGAATTTTCCTCAGAATTATTCTCTTCATTGGAAGAAGGTTCATTCTGTTGATCTTACCCTGGGAACTCCAAATTAAAGAACGCTTCTCCTGTTTAGTACATTCCATCAGGCATGTTCACCTTACCTTTTTATGGGAATGATTAAGGAAGTATCCCAGTTTATAACACTCCCTTACCTTCATGAGTCTTAAAGAGGGGAGTCTTGGGATTATGCCTATCCCAACTCTTATGCTTTTGGCAACTGCTAGAAATACTCTTCTTATGGGGATTTTTCCACTTTTACTGAAGTCTCTACCCAAGCCTCCACCTTTGCCTTTAGAAGAACTCTAGGAAGGAAATCCAGTCTCTTTGGCCCCAGTTTTGTGTGACTAACCAGAACCCTTAGACCTCTTTCTTCTGGCCTTCCCCCTCTGACTAAATCCAGTCCCATGGATCACTTTAGTATGATCCACATCATTGTAACATTCTGCTATAGGAACCATGGAGTTCTGCCTGTTTTTGACCTGATGAATTTTTAAGTCAGGAGTGAACTTCCAAGAGACTAGGCCCTATTAGTATCCTGTTTGTATTGCCATAAGGAATGATTGGTCATACATCAAAAATGTTCCAAAACCAATATTGCGCAAATTAGTACTGCCAAGTTTCCATGCTAGTGGCAAAACCCCTCATGGTGGGAAAATTAATCTGATTATCCTTTAAGTATAATCAGTAAATGTTGTTGGTCACCAATAAACTCCCTGATGAGATGAGACAGTCCCAAGCAAAGTCTTCTATGTATTCATGTATAGATTTAAAGTGCCTCTCAGTGTTATATAGTCAATGCATGAATGCCGTCCACAGACAAGACATTTCATCTTTGGTAGTCACAGAAAATGATGAGTCATGAAATGCATGATGACCTAAAATGGCCATTAAACCATGGCCCTAAAGTGTTCCCCTGATCTTAAGGCTAATAAGGCTTCTCCTGCTAAATAAGTTACTTGGTAACCTGTATTTGAATCCATAAAACAAGAAATCTTAGGAATAGAGTCCCAATAAAAAGAGTCTTCTGTTGTCCACTACATCACTACTTGGAAAAGAAACTAAAGTTGTTTCCAAGGATTGTCAAAAACAAATGTATCCACAAGACCTGTTGTCAGAATACTAGACATCTCCTGGTAGATACTATTGAGGATGGTCTCTCTCTCCTTCCCTATCAAACAAGGGATAGTATAGAGCTGCATTTGGATCCCCACACTACTACAAAAAATCTACTGCTTTACTCATTAAATGAAGAAATCCAGCATCTATGTCAGGATGAGTTAAGACTATGGGCGCCAGATCTCCCTATTTTCTCATAAGACAATCTGCCCCTCTGGTTGGCCTAGTGACTTCCCCTATTATGTTGCTAGACAAGAGGTTCAATAATGACTCCCAATCATCCAGATCAGGGTAAGGTGGTATCAAATTAGATCCCCCACTTGTGCAAGTTCTTTGGTGTCCAACAGATAAATTGATAAGAGGTATCTTGCTGATTCTCCTCAATTAGGACACATTGGGCAGCACAGAGGATTATTTAATCCTGCCCCACCAATAACTTACTCACTCAATATCTCCAGTTTTCTGAAATAAGTAATGCCACTTGTCCTTTCATAGTGGCTACCTCCAAACTCACAATACTTGATTCTGCTTCATTATCCTCTTCTGCTTCTTTGTCTTTCTTTAAGATGTTCTTCAAACCATAAATTTATTGTATCAATGAGCATGGAGAAGTATATAATTATTTAAGAATCAGAGCTATAGAATAAGCTCCTATATCCCTATTTACCATTCCTATGGGGCACAAGTTTCTCAATTATCAATGATTCAATTATAAGGAGAGAAAATGTGATTTAAAAAAATTGACAACTAAGATTCCTGTTCTAAGGCAATAATTAGACCATTGCCTTATAAGAAACCTTGATTAGTTTGTTGCCAAGAAGATATTTAACTAATATGACTACAAAAATTGAGCAACCTATAACAACTTTATTAGTTGGCAACTACACAAACATCTAGTATCATCAATAATCTTTATTGCCTTTGCCAACTCTATAATGGTCAAACAAAGGATGGTTTTCTTGCCAAAAGACTTTTCACTAGCAAAAATGTTGTCTTTCAGTAATTGATTAGGTAAAGAAAATCACACTAATCTAGTCAATCACCAGCTTTAAATTAATGATACAATCTTTAATTAATCAAGCCTTGGCAGGACCTGTTACAATTCTCCTAAACATCTGGATCATTTATTGCAGTGATAATAATAAGTACATTACAACTAACTCTAGAATAAATCAAGAATTTAACATTGCCCTTGGCAATCCAACCCTTCATTTATTAATATAAAATCTTACTGAAGTAACATGAAAACACAATCTTCATATCTACAAAAAAGGAATACATAAGATATCTCTATTAATATTTTTTTTTATTCTGGCTGACAAGATGATCAAGTTGACAAACAAAAAAGAATCTATTACTCACAAATAGAACCTCTTCACTAGTACTCATACTAGTGAACTCCATAGATAAACAAGAACTACAGCGCAATTTTGAGATAACTTCACAACCTGAACTGGTCTAAGGATGTCACAAGATATATGGAAACCTAAAAATTTAAGGTTGTCTTATAGAAAAATGACACTTCCTAGCTTTCAAATTCAGCCTGGCGTTTCTCAAACAAAAAAAAACTTTCTCTAGATGCCTCAGGTGATCCTCAAATGCTTGAGAGAATATGTCAATGTTGTCCAGATATATCAGCATGCATAAGAGTTTGTGATTGCTCAATACAGTATCCATGCAGCATTGGAATGTGGCTGGAGCATTGGTTAATCCTTGGGGCATTTGTGTTGGTTGAAACAACCCTGTTGAGCAACAATGGCACATTCATCCTGTTCTTTTTCAAGGAGATTTATTTAACATTATCCAATAGTCAGATCCATAGTAGAGAAAAACTGAGAGCCACCATCTAATTAATGGTATCATCTTTATAAGGTAGGGGGTAAGAGTCCTTCTTTGTGACATTGTTGAGGCTTCTATAATCAATGACCACTCAAATTCCTACCATCTATTTTTAACAATTAATAGAGGAGACGCCCAGGGACTGAGATGAAAAGTAAGGAGCCCGCCCTTCAACAATTTTTTTAATTCCTGGTTAACTACTTCCTCTGATGCTTGGTTCCTTCTAAATGCTCTTGACTTTATAGGAAGACAATTCCCAGTGTTGATGCGGTAAGAAATTCTCTTATCCATGCCTAAGTCAGAATCTGTTTTAAAACATCATCCTAAGTCTTAAACAGCCATTTCAGGTCTTGATGCTCCTGTGGGGAGTAGTATTTAAAGTCCTTCATATCGATCTAAAAATGAGCTTCCTGTAACAAAATAATAATGGGTAAACCTAGTTCTTGCAGCTCTATAAAGGGAACTACTTCCCATATATTCTCTATACAAAAATTTCAACAAAACCTATACTTTTACCTACTTCTACAGTAATATTATATCTATCTAAATTAAACATAAAACTTGTATATCATTAAAAACATTATTAATTAGGCCTGGGACACAATAAGGATCTACTCTAAAGATGTCCTCTGTACTAAAAAACTCTTTAAAGGTGTCCAGTGGGAACTCAAGATTAAGTCCCTTCTCAGATAGACTTTGTTCCCTAGAAGGATGACAGTCCTGACTGACGCTCTAATGGGGGCACATTCTGACACTAGAGCAGAAAGTAGTGGTTCAGGAGTATCTTTTTCTGTGAGGCAACATATAGGGTAGATGTCTAAGCTAAATTGGACTCCCACCCAATGTACATTACTTTCCAGATTAGATACTTGTTGCTCAGTGTAGAACATAGGTGTCCTTTCATCATTGAAGAAGAAAATGTTATTTTCAAAGTATAACTTACATTTTCAGTCTCTTAAGAAACAAGTACCAATTAGTATATCATAGCTACTATTTGGAAGCACAATAGCCAGCATTTAAACAATGAATTTGCCTATTCTGAAAGATAGTTCACTATAAGCTCCCAATGCTGAGTCACATTCAACCCTGCGGTACCATAAGTTTGATTGTAGTCCACATCAAGTGCAAGTTTTTTACTTTCCATGAGCTTTGAGGAAACAATGTTCTCAGGTTCCCTTGTATTTAAAGTAGCTATAATCTTTTTTCTGTTTAAGGTAAGAAAAATATATGTGCAATTGCAATTGGCAGAAATAAATCTATTATGTGCCATTAGAACCTGATCTGAATTGTCTACAGTAATCTTTAAGACCTTGTTCAGTGCAGAATGTACCTCCAGAGAGATCATTGCTGTGTCCTCCAGGTATAGCCTCACCTTTAAGTTGTTGTGGGGGGCTAAAGCCTTGGAGATGAGCGTGCAGATATTGTCAGTGCTACTGAAATTGACTTCAAGATCCTGAAGGATATCATTATAGGGCCAACTGTCAATGTTTCTTTCTTACTGAGTAGAGATAGCCTCCATTCAAGCATAGTGTCTGGTAACAGGTAACACCTGGCTCATGTGAAAGATTTAGTTAAGCGGGTTCAAGTCATTTGTCTCCAGATTTTCATACAGTAGGTCAATGGGATCATATATGGATGTCTTGTTTGCGTTGTGGTTTGAATCTTAGGGTTAAGAGATAGGAACTTTAGGGGGGTCATTGTTGGGTAGAGGGTCAGCAACTGGCATCTTCACTTTCTTGCAGCTGCTTAGAAGTTTTTGACTCCTCAATATCCTCTTCATCACTATAAGGTATCTCCTTATAGATGACTGTTCACGTTTCCAAGTGATTAACACTTTGTTGTCTGAAATTGGGGCGTCTAGGTTTAGTACAATCTTATCAATAGTGCCCCATTTCCTAACAGTTGTAACACCTTACAGATCCTATATCAAACTGTCTCTCATCACGTTTTTCTTCATCTTAATTTATTGCTTAAACCTTTTTACTATTAAGATTTGAATTTTATTAGTCTTAACAGGAGGGGGTTTAAAGAATGGGGACTAATTTTTGATAAAATGCACCACTTCTTTCAGATTTCTTGCCTGTCCAATTATGCCAATGCAGATCTGGGTCATCAGACTATCATAAAAAATTGCATGTCTCAGCATTCTTGATATTGGCAAGTCCCAAAAAACCTTCAAATAATAATATCTAATTCAACTCATAAATTCTATTAGCAAAAACATAAAGAGACTTGCCAGGTCTGACGCTGATACCAAATTTAGTGTGTAACCAAAGAACCTCCTGAGGATTACAGTATTCTTCTAAAAACTTACCTTTTATGCGTTCATAGTCTTAACTACCCCTAAATATACCCTTCATACAATTTTAAACATCCTTATGTAGTGCCTGGATGAGATGACTGCCCTTGCTTTATCTAAATAGTCATTTGTTAGACTCTCAAAATACTTAGCAGATATCCTGGCATCATCTCCCATTCTGAAAACTTTAGTATCTACTTTTTATTATATTAACTTCTCATATTTATTGTCATAAGTAAATTAAATAGTTGTAACAGGAAATTCTGGGGGTGGACGCTGCTCCAGAAAAGCTGTAACCATCATCATTACCACTGTCACCTCCATCCCTTGGGTACTCCTCACCATTACTTTTAAAAAGATATCTTGTATCCCTGTAGTCATCTGTGAAATATTTACAAGCTACACTTGTGCCTATTTCTAAATATTTTGATCAGCTCATGTGATTATAATGAATAGTACAATAATGGTTTAGACATTGGCAATAATTTAAGCCTTTGTTCCTTAATAGCTAATAAGGATTAGATAATCCAATTAATTTGATCCATCTAATGCAACTAATTATCTAGTAGAGGCCAATAATTAACTGCCATAATGATCAGTTTGAGAAAAAATAATACATAAATTTTATATCAAATTAGTTAATGATAATAATGATCATTTTGATCAAAGGTATTTAATTCCAATCCTATTTTACTAAATATTTATTATAGACAACAGACTTGGCAAAGATGTAGCCAATTACTTATTCTTGGCAAGAACCTAATCATTATTAACCAGATATTGAACAATTATTAATTACAAGCACGCCCTCAGCAAGGAATACTAATGTGTTTGATTCTTGGCAAGCTCACATGACAAGCTCAATTCTTGCTAATACCCCGCTTTTATTTTAATTCTTGACAAGAACTCCCTCCTATATATTAGGATGATTATACCCTCAATCTAGGCTATATCTTATCACCAGATATTATTCCAGTCATAAATAAAGGATGACAACCTAAGTACCTATGATGGCTTCTTACTATAAACATCCTCAACAAGATTACACTAAAATCCCAAATACTCAAGACTGGTTAAAATCAAGATAATGATAAGATGCTTGGATAATTACTATGTTATGGTACTTTTGAGACTAGGGAACTTAAGTCTCTAACATAGTACCTCAATAAATATTTCAAAGCCTAGATTCCCCTTCCCTTCAACTATAAACCCCCCCATATTTCCCTCAAAATAAACACACAATTTTCTATCATCAAAAAATACATCAAGTATTACCATCAAATAAACTCACCTCTCTTTAATTAGCAATAGCTACCCCTTAATTCTATTAAAGTCGAGTCTTAATCAAAGACTGACATAAGGAAACATACAGCTAGAACTAGCTAAAATTAGGAACTATCCACAGAAGAGAACCTTTGGTACTAGTCTTTTTACTAGTAACCACCTCAAGACTAAGCCCATCAAGTAAGCATCTCTGTGGAAGTTTCACATCATCCTTTCTGTCTTTTGTACTATAACCACCACTCCTATAATATTATTACTCTCTGTAGGGAACAGAACATTGTGTGGGGTTGGGAGAGGGAGCTTACCTTTATATCAATAAAAACTTGTTAGGAATTGACTGAAAATCCTTCATTGCCTCATTTCTGTTGCGGTAGAATTCATTGGTACATTAAGTAGTAGCACCCACTGGAGAGTAAACTGGCTATGGTTGGGCTTGAGACTGTTCTGTGTGACTAGAAGAAGGAATGGCACTAAATTCTTAAATTCAGGCTTCATTCAGTGAAATCTTGTCCAGTGACTTAGGCTAAACCATATTTTTCACATGTGTGTTCAGGTCATCATCTTAGGTTTTGCTTGTACATTAGGCTTGATCTCAGTTTTTTGCTACTGTGGCAGTGGACATCAGTACAGAGCTGATTGCTGCTAGGGCGCAAGACCTAGGGTTTGTACCAAAGGGATTATGGTGGCCCTAGTGTGAAGAGGAAGGAGGTGGCAATTAACAGGCTAGCTAAAGTGTTGGCTGGCACAAGGACCAATTTACATTACTCAATTTGAAGACTAAAGGTCTCACTTACCTTTCTCTCAATAATCTCTAAAAATTTTTCTGCCAGTCTATTAATCACATATTCAAATTATCTTATACTTTTTGTTGGAAAATTATAAGCAAACCTTAACTATAAGTATTATATTTTAATATTAGAACTTTGAGGCCATATTGAGTGTCTGATCTGCCAGGGACATTATAGCACTTGCCTGAGTTGTGAATTTTCTATATAGTAAGACTAAATTATTGCCACAATACTCAGAACTCTTCTCTTCTTGTTCTAACTGCTGTTCAATTTTATATTGAATAATTATAATATTGCAGTTTGCAGGTGTAATTGGTTCCTAACATCTCCAAATAACTAGTTGTATCCTCAACACGTTTTAACCTTTCATTAGTGAGACCAGTGTCTGTCATTTGTTTTATGATATCTGCATTTATAAGTACCCCTACTTCATTTAGGTTGGCATGCAACTCCTCTCTCAAGTCTTTTATCTCTTGTGCCTGTATACTGGCTGTGAGAATTCCCAAACTGGGGTTGTGTGTGACTACTACTAGTTGTACAGACAGAGTTGGGATTATCTCCAGGATTTCTATTGGTATCAAATACCCTACTCAGATTTAACAGAGACTACTGGGTCAGGGGGATATAAATAATAATACACAACCACAATTTGTAAAAATGGTTGACTAATAGGGTAAAAAACAGACATAAAATGCTAAGAACAGCTAACACTAGACAATTACTATGGACTATTAACTAAATATTGCTCACTATTGCAGAAAGAAATATAGAACATTATTAGATTGAGAAGAATATAGTAGTAAAATATGACTAGCTTACAAACAGATACTGGCTAGATAATACAGATACCTTGCTAAAAACTAAGATACTGGACAATTATATGATACTAGTTATGTTACAGACACTACCTGATATTTTGGACACTCTACCTAATATAGCAGACACCTTTATATATGGCAACACAATCAAACTAATATACTAAAAATATGAGCTAGCGCTACCAAAACTACAGATACTAACTATATAGCCAACACTATCTAATATAGCAGACACAGATAACTAATGCAGAACTGTTGTTTCTATATAACAACCACCACTATATAAGGGATATAGTTAAGGACCAGGTAAATAATGCTATATGGCCATAAGAAGTTAATAATAAGACTATTGATATTATAAATGGAATTGATATTCTAAACTACTAAGATATTGTAATTGTAAACCACTAAAAATAGAATTAAACTACAGAATAGGACATAAACATAGGAGGTAAAGACTTGTTAATTTTTGAAATTTTTAATCAAATCAAGGAGGTATAATTTTAATAGGCCCACAAGGAAGGAACACATCCAATCAATCTAATATCACCAGAATAAACAATGTTATTAAAAATTGTAATAATGAGAGCAACCCAAGTCAGAATATAGTTGAAAGCAACAATCTGCTATTGTCATAAAAGACATAAATTACAGATCAATAACTCCATCCACCCCTACCATAACAAAAGATATAGAACATCAAAAAGAGAAAAACTTGATTTATTCATATCAAATTACTGTCAGCCTAGGCCTAAGGTGAAAGAACAAATTATGAACAAAAAAAA
>CAOJZF010000271.1:0-12998 GCA_948465475.1 Thalpophila matura
GCAGAGGCATTTGAGTTGGCATGTATTTGAATTTACTTTTTTAGTAAAAAGGGCTGCATAGTCATCACTGATTTATTCAACTAATTTTTTCAGCCAAATAGATAGCTTAAATAACAATCAAAATTTGGAACAAATTTCTTAAAAAGTTTTTTTGTTTACTTTGAGATAAAATAACTGTAAATTAGAATATTTTGAATTCAAAAATTTTAACTTTGAGAATATCTAATTTTATGAAAATAACTTGTATAAAAAGTCAAAAAAATTTAGATTTACATCTGACAAAGTATTCCCTGCTAGAGTCACTAATAAAGTTCTAAAGATGACCTTTAAAAGAAGAGCTAAAGAGTTTTAGTAGATACTAGAACAAAAGTTCTAAAGTATAAAAGGTCTGTCAATATTCTTTATGTTTCTTCACTTTGGAATAAGTTAAGCATAGAAATCAATATATTGATTATATGCATGATAAAGCAGAACATTCTTGCAAGATCCTCTATATGATCTTATAAGGAGAGAAGTCTATATCATAACCAAAGAAAAAGTAGTTGAGAGGATCAAGTTATGTGAGCACTGCATAAAGAAGATTACTATGGCAACTTGTCCTCCCACCACTCCTAAATATCTGAAAGACCTAAAAAGAGATACCTAGCTGGTTTGTTAAATTTTTATAAATACCACACAAATAATAAAGAGCACAATTAGATGTTTGTGATGGTAGACTCTTTTTATAAATTTGCTTTCACTGATGCTTTAAAAGAAAAGTCATAAAAACACTTTTTTTTACTTTTCAACAATTTTTAAAATCTTTGGAGCTCCCACCGTTGTCCATACTGACAATAGAAAAGGAGTTTGTCAACACCCAAGTTGCAAGTCTATGCAAGGAATTTGATATAAACCATGCTAGAAGGCTGGGCTTGATGTCCTTGTGTCTAAATACAGGTTGAAAGGCTCAACAAAACACTCAAGAATAAACTAAGCGTCAATATTAAATCCCATAGTATTGGGTACCAATGGATAATTATTTGCAAGGGGATAAATTACATCTATTTTCAACTCAAACATGAAATTACTAAAAGCAATCCCTTTGAGTTGTTCTTTGGGTAAAGAATCTGTAAAGGCATCCTAGATGAAAGAATCAAAGATCTTTATGACAGTTTTCCTGATAAAGTAGATGGAGTTGATGAATCAATCTGTATAGGTGAGCCTGAGATGACCCTAGGAGAGATAACAGATAATGAGATTGTTGTCTCCATGAGTATTGATGAGCCCCCTGATATTAAATAAAGAAAAGCTCAAAATAAGACAAGGCTCTTGTTAATATCCTAAAGCAGCCAAAAAGATGGTTGACAGAACCAAGTAGAGGCATGACAGCCTGGCATTATCTTTTGGAGATTATGTCTATCCTATACTGGATTGTGATAATAATACCAAGACCCGCCAAAGACCATTAGTTGAGATAGAGATGGTTGTCTATTAATTGAGTAGTGTTAAAAAGGGCTATTTTGTTGATCTCATATCCTGTGACAACCCAGCTGAGGAAGTGAAAGATATTTACATAAATTGGCTCACCAAGCTTCCTGATAGACTAACCCAAGGATTAAGTCATATTCAAACCAGATAATTAGGTGAAGATGATGATGATAGTGATTAACAACAAATTAATTATTTTAACTCTTTATAGTTTTTTTAGGCTATAGACTTCAAAACAAACTTAGTACAGTATATATATATATAACTTAAGAGCAGAGAAAGTCTTATAGTAATAAAACTAATAGGAAAATTCTATGGATAAAAAAAGCAAAGATAAATTAACTATTTGTTTTCATGTTAAAATGTAAATATCAATGAACAAACTAATTTCTCAGATCCAGTTAACCTATAAATATGAGTTTAGAAACAATAAAACATGGTTCAAAACGTTCCCTCCCTCTACTTAAGTATTGTTACTCAAACATTCAAGTGATCCATACATTTGCTGAGCAAAGATAAAATTTAGTTATATTGTCCTTTCTACTAGTTTTAGTTAGTACAAATTTTTGAATATAATTGATTGTGATTTGTTATGTTTCAAATTTATTGAGATTATCATTGGTAAGAACACCCTCAAAATTGGGCCTCAGCTAAATCATGTCTAGTTTAAAAATTAGTTTTGTTTGTAGGTTTGCCCAATTAATCAAGTTTTCACAGTTTTATCAGTACAGGGTTTACCAGGTTTGTGGACAAACCCTGTACTGATAAACCTTGAGAATTAGGTCAATTGGGTGAACTTATAATTTTTTGTTAAATTTTAGATCAAATCAGATTGATCGAGAACCAATCTTGAGGGCTTTTTGATAAATAAGATATCAATTGATCTAAAATTCACCAATTTAAAAGAGGGTTACTACAATTAAATGCTCATTTTGAAGAGTAATGTCATTACAAACTGTAGCACTACCACACTTTATATTGAAGTGCAAATGTATTAGGAGAGTTTATATCTGATCATTTTTTACTATTAATTTTTTAGTCTAAAAACAATTTGATATGCCTAAATAGTCAAAAGATTATAAAAAAATATATCAAGGGGTAGATAGATAGACGTTTCTGATGTTGTATAGTTTCAACAGACAATGGAACACAATTAATAAATTGCATTCTATTAGAAAGACACATTTCATAATTTATTTTAAACTTAATTGGGTTTTATAAGAAACAAATTGTAACATATTTGAGATTTCCTTAGATGCAATTTTAACAACTTTTTGTTCCATATAATCAAAGCTCTTAGAAAAAACAAAAGATTATAAAAAATATAAAAATTGATTAACATTAGTGTATAACTTAAACCTCTTGATGCATTGACTTATAAGTATAAAGTTGCTATCTAAACATTAGCAAAAACTTACACTGCTTTGGATGCTGAGAAAAAGAAACTCAATATTGACAAATAGGATGATAATTATAAAAACTCACAATTATTATAGAACTTGAATGAAGATGGAAAAAAACTTTTTTATCTCTGATCCAGGCAATGGCAGATTCTGTAATTTCCAACATGTCAGTTGTGACCATTGGTATTGAAACAATAATTCATATTGAAATTGAAGGGAGTTTAAGGATCTTGGGGATCCTATTGTTGGATTTCAAGAAATACCTAGAACTGTACATCAAAGAACTAGACAAATTCTGTAAAAATTGAATTCTATAGATCATCCAAGCACAACACCTGGTATGATTAATAAGAAATTGGATGATATTTTTAAGCATCCTTGTTGGGCCCAAGAAATCCCAAAGGCTAACATCAAAAATTTAGCTTTGGAAACAAGTGCCATAACTTTATCTGATATCCCTTTTTAGAGAATACATTTAAAAGCCTCAAGAAGTTCATAAATAAGTGATAAACAGTAATTTCCTGTACTTACTTTAATTGTGCACTAACTTTTTTTAAAAAAAGAATCTGGTAAATAAAACTTGAAAGGGGTATGTAGTGTCTTTAAAGATAAAGCAGCACCCTTAAATGAACTAATTTGTGTCTCTGCTTTGCTCTTTTATATCACAATGACCAGACTAATTTGAAAAAAGTATGACCTAAAATTCTAAAGGCATGCCAATCAAATTGTGAGTCTCAATATTGAGCTACATTCAAAATAGCTTAAGAGATGGCCACGTAATGCAACTGTTCTAGTTCTCATGTATAAAGCCAATATACCAGAAAGGAATAAATTTGATTTTATTCTCATGTTTATTGGGTTCAATAGTCCAACTGGAACAGCTGCCTGGTCTAAAACTTTTGATAAAAACTAAGTTCTTTTCTCTTACTACTATGCCTCATTATAAATCATTATTAAGTATATTTCAATTAAAGAGTCCAACACATTATACAATACTAATATCAGCTGTGCCAAGTTTCTATTATATGAAACAATCTCCACATGAAGCCATGGTGAACCGTTAGAACCAAACCCAGATGTCATCTACTACTGCAGAGAGAGGTTGGGTGCCCAGATAGGCGGATTGTTTTGAGAGTTTTCTATCAATACCTTCTCAATGTTGCAATGCCTAGGTGTGTTGCCTCATCAACATAGGGGTGCTGATTTTTACAATATGAATCAGAACCATAATTGCAAGGACATCAGTTAAAAGTTGACCAAGGTTTGCATGCTGGTAGATGGTACCCAAAAAGGTATCAAGTCATATGATTGCATAATTCTATAGCCTTGATAATATCCCCTAGAATAGAATATTTTTTTCTGGGATCCAATCTGTCCAAGTTGCTCCACAGACAGCTTTTATTAATGAATAGTGGACAAGAATCATAAGTATTCCCCAGACAACATACCACAACCCTAAGGACTTAAACTCACATCTTATTGCTGCCAGTTAACCAATCGCTATAAATCACTTGCAGTCATTTCTTATTGGAAGTGTTTAGTCTATGTCTTCATATCTATTTTTCTAATTCAAATTATTTTATTAAATCTTTTTATAATATATTTTGGTTAAATTTTTAATTGATTATAGTATTCTATATGATAATTTCTTATTATATGTTGATATAATTAATCTATATACTAAGTAAAAAAAAACTCTAATTTATAGTCTGACTTGTTAGTGAAAGTAACATCAATTAATCTCTTTAACTTTAATCCAGAATATATGTACCATCAATAAGACTTCTCTGTTTTAAGCTACATCTAAATTATAAAGATTATAGCAGATACTATTATAATGATTAAATTTATACTGTAGGTATATATCTCTGATTCTGTATTATAGACAGACTAGTAGTATGTAATCAAGATAAAATTTATTCAATCTGATTAATGATTATAATTATAGATAATTTACCTGAGAAAGGCGTTCAATAATTTATAAACTATATATTAAGGTATGCCAATGCTTTGATTTGAACTGACACTACACTAAAAAACAAAGCACAGTAGCGCTGCAAAATGGAGCATGGTAGCGCTGTAAAATGACCAGGTCTATGCTTTAAATTGAAGTGTACTAATTTTACCTACTCTTTTGAGATTAATTATCATTAGTCTTAATTAATTTAAAAACAATTTAATTGAACATAACACCTTTAAAATTGGGTCACAACCAAAATTTGATTTGATTGAGACCCAATTTTGAGAGTGTAAATTCAATTAAATAGTAGATCTGTCTGTGTTTTGATAAATAATATTAAAACAATGAAATAAACTTGGACAGATATAAGATTACTCCACTATAATTAGATGCAACACCCTCAAAATTGAGCCTCAATAAAACTTATTCTAATTTAAATTTAAAATTAATCTATAATTTGAAAGTTCACCCAATCAACCAAATTATCACAGTTTACTAGTACAGAGTTTGTTAGGTTTGTGGAAACCCCCATAATAAAATTTTTAAATTCTGGTCAATTAGGTGAACTCATGGTTTTAGATTAAAAACTAGATTAGATCAGATTTAGTTGAGACCCAACTTTAAGAGTGTTATATTTTATCAAACAAAGTATCTGTCTATTCTTTATTTGATTGAAAGAAAAAAATATACTTATCTGTTTTAGTATTTGTTTAAATATTTTTGGAAATACAATCAGCCAAAAAAAATGAATAATGAAACAAAACAAGCATGCCACAAGTACTGTAAAGCCTTAGATACTATGGCTAAGATAAATTAAGGTAAGATTAGATTTAGATAGAAAATGTCAAAGGCTTAGAAAGAAACTCTCAAAATCCAATATAAAAAGTTGTCTGAAGAAGACAATCATCTTCTATCTGCACCCTATAAGGCCCTTGCCAAAATGTTCAAGCAGGGATCAAAGCTCATTAAAGAGAATAGCAAAGAAGTTCTTATGATTGAGGATGACAATGAATTCAACAATGTCATTGAAAACTTGGGGAGGATAATATAGGAGAAGCCATTATAGAGGAGGTTAGTTCTCAAGAAATCCAAACAGAAAAAACTGTATAAAAATTGGCTCCTACTTAAGAAAAAGATGTACATTCCTTTCAAGAAAAGGAGGACACCTAGGATGAACAGTGTGGTGCTGAGGTTGAAATATCCCCTCCATCAAAAGGTTTCTAAATTGCTTATCACATAAGTGAACTTAGGTGTATCAGATCTTCTGGTTCAGTCTCTAATGTAAATACTGAAAAGGAATTTGAAGAACCTATAGACACTATTGTAGCTCAGTAATTGGCATAGATTTGTACCAAAACTATAAGATTTAATGATGAATGTGCATTTGCATTAAACAGCTCTTATAGTTAAGACATAAATATCAAGAGATTAATTACAGAAGGTAATAAATTTCATTACAGATAAAGCTAATTAATTTATTAGATCCTGAGAGTGCTAGTATTGTTGACCCCAATAATATAGAAATGATGTATGATTAAGGGACCAGCTTAAACCATTAATTGATACTATAATAGATTTAAGTACAATAGCTCCTGAAAAAATAGACAAATGGAAAGCTGCCGTGAAAAAGTAGTGCCACATTTCTTTAAGAGTGGTTAACCACTGTACCCAAGAAAAAGTCAGACTGGCAAGATTTGGCAGTCACTAATGCTCAAGAGTTATTTGGTAAGCTGTTGAAAGTGAGAACAACCTCCCCTATAGAGTTTAAGGTAGTGGCTTGCAAAGCGGCAAACATTAACAAACATACAGGCCTTTTGAATTTAATCCTACATACAAAGCTGCCTGTAGATTATTAGTACGCCTCAATCTAGGTAAATGAAACATTTAACACTCATTTTACCAAATATAGATAATACTGCTGGAATTGTTTTGGTTGTTAGGGCTCTCTTCCACACTTGGCTGCAACTTGGCTAACAGATAATCATATTGAACTATATAATTTAATCCAATTTAAAGCATCTTATAGATTTCCTAGAATACTGGAGGAACAATTTAAGGTGTTCTTCTATATTCTGGCAGTTAATCAGAATGTTAAAGTATATTATTTTAAAAATGTAAGTCTCACTATCCTACTATATTTAAGGTCATAACCTACAAAACAGATCATAAGTAATAAATCTAGTGCATACTGTAAAGCTCTTATTGATTTTAAAGCTTATGATACTAAAAAAATTATAGAATTTGGTAGTAAAGAGAAATAATGGTCAATGCAATTAAATTGTCTGGTATTTATGGGTTCTGTTTGGCGCCTGAATTTATCCTGAGAGTAATCTGGAAGATAAACCTCCCAATTCTTAACTACTTAGACGTTTTCATTCCCCATCAATTGTATAGCTTTTTCCTTTTGTCCTGGATATCCAATTTTTATCTTAACACTTTAGAAGGCAAAGAAATAAAGCAAAATAAGTTATCTTATTGTAAAATTTTTATATTTTTTCTATAATATGTCAACTCATCAAATTATTGCCCAGTAAAAACTAAATAACAAAACCAAAGAGTGATCCAACAATTTGTTTTATTTTAGTAAGTTAAGCTAACGTCTTTTAGTTTTACTGTGTATCTCAGCCTTAGTGGTATACTAGCAACAGTGTAAGCTAGAACTGGTTGCCTTGGTTGCAGGTTTGATCCCCAGCTCTAATTCAGAGTGGTGTTTTTGACCCTCTGAAAATTGCCAAAAATTAAAATCTTGGGTGTGATTAACATAAAAACACAAGATTAGAATCTTTAGAAACTTGAGTCAAAAAAAAATGAGAAGAAAAAGGGTCAGAAAAAAACTCAGGTTGAGTAGTTCTATGTTATATTTGATAGGATTTGAAGGGTCATAAAAAATTGTGGTTAATAAAGAGACTAGAATTAATTGATGGAAGTTGATTTGGAAAACTAATCCAACCTGGAAATCCAGGCAAGACCCCAAAACCAATCATACCAAAAACCTGTTATGACAATGGCAATAAATATTCCAATTATCAAAATGATGTCAATTCTCAGCCTTTACCAATCATAGACAAACTTTAACTTAATATCATATTATTATCTAAAAATAAAAAGATGGCCAAAGTTATAGTGTTCAATTTGAGATGATTCCAACCTTATAGTAATGAAGGAATTGATGATCTAGAGTCCTCAATTAGTCAATTGAGACTAGTATCAAGGGCAAGTGATGATATTTATCATGAGAGTCAACCTGAAGAGGAGGAACTAACTTTCATCAATTTATAAAAAACATGGACAGATTAGAGATAATGATAAGTTGAGATCTAGATAAATTTAACCAATTTTAAGTTATTAAGTATTAAAAAGTATTGCTGCAACATTCTAGGTCCACCTAAAGTTTATCATTTTCATAATTAGCTGATTATTATGATAGAGCTTCAAAAAGCTTTATCTATATTAAACCCTCAAGTTTCAACTCATCAGACCATAGACAAAAAAAAACTTTTCTCAACCTTCTCAATTCTCATACTATACTCTACAAACCATGATCAGTCTTCTAGACTAAATTCCTCTACCATCAATGGAAAGGAAGAGGAAATCTTGCAATGATGCTTAGAAAAAATTTCCCTTGTAAATTATATAACCTCTAAAAGGGCCACCCCCCCCACTAGAGGGTTTGGTTGATTAAGCTCAACCTACCCCCCTAGATTCACCCCCACTTCCTCCCCTGATACCCTTGATAGCTTCTAGTCAAATCAAATAGTATTTAGATTATCATCACCTAGATTGAAAATGAGGGTGAGTTGCTTTTCAGTTACCTATTGTCCAAAGACCATTAGATACCAAATTATAATAAAACTTATCATCTCTGAGGATTAAGTAGATGTAGCAAATTCTATTGGAAAACCTTTCCTCTCTCCCCTTTTCTCTACAGTGGAGATTCTCCCCTTCTAAAAGATTTTCTGTTAATGATCACTAGTGTCTTTTAAATCTTGTTTTTTTTATAAAATCTTTATAACCACTTTTTTATATTAGTTGAATTTATTCTCATCAGGGCGGCTATAATCCTGTGTAATAAAAATCCTCCTCTCCTTTACTCTCTACTCTATCATACCCACCCCCTACCTTAAAGACCCTCCAGTTCTAATTCATTAAACCCTATCCCTGACCTATCAATACCCTCCCCCCTTCCAGTGGGGAATTTATTACCCTGGCCTTAACCTCTACCTATAGTCTGGGGAACTCAGTTTATCCTTCATCATTATAGTTCTAAATCACCCTCTCTAAATTTCACTGGTGATAAGATCTAAATTAAACTTTTTAGTGGGTATAATTTTACTTATATAGCCTAATTATAATTAATATAATTTTTACAAGAGATGGCTGGAGTTTTAGTTTCTATAAGGTCAACCTAACTATTAGATAGAAATTATCAAACTATCAGATCACACGGCAAAAAGTCCAACAATATTGAGATTCAACCTTACTTTATAGAGGTTAACCAAATTTTAACATCACTTCAAATAATTTAGTTTATCAATCATGTATCATCATCTAACAATGCTATTATCATCAAGATTGATAAGCTCTATAGAGAGAAAAAAAATTGGGGAGGGAGTCAATAGATGTAGGCTGGATATTTTTAAAGTGCCCCATTAGAGGAAAGAGGGGGGTAAGGTGGGATGAAATATACATATCACTACTAACATAATAACATTTAAATAAAGATAAAAATCATCATCAATTTAAAAGGGATTAGTGGGGTTAAATTATCAGTATATATTGGTTTTTAGTATTAGTAGTGGTAGGGGAGAGTTAATTTGATTTTATTCTGATAAAGGGGGGAGATAAATTTTTTTTGAAGTTGGAGGAGGGATTTTTTTTATGTAGATTAGGGAGATTGAAGAGGAGGATGGATAAGGGGGGGATAGGGGGAGGGGAGGGGTAATGGAGATGGGGAGATAATCCTAATGATTGAATTTTTTCCTTAGAGATGAAAATGAGATTTTTAAAAAAAAATGATGGTACTCTAACATCATTATTCTAATTATTTTCCATTAAACTTAACCCCCTCCCTCCCTCTCCATAACTTGAGACTAGCTTTATAGAGAGATAATTAATCCTATCATTCTAAATCTATTGAAGATAAAGCTTTTTGAAGAGGAAGAGGGGGAGGAAGATAGTTTTTCGGTAATGATGGGGGCTATAAGGCTTATGGTGGTAAGTTTGGGGGGGGTTAAATTTTCGGAGGAGGGTAGGGGAGGGAGGTTTTAATTTTGGGGGTTGAAGTTATTGGTAAGTGGTGATGAGGATTGGTTGGTTAGGGTAAAGGGAGATTTGATGGGGAGGGTAGGGTAGGGGAGGGGAGGAGAGGAGATTGGGAAAGCTTTTCAAAAAGGGAGGTAAGGAAGGAAGGGGGAGGGGAAAGGGGGTGGTTTTTTTTTAGTAATGTGGAAGTGATAAAGAGTGGATATATTTCATCATTATTACAAATTTTGGATGATGGAGGATGATTTCGTTGGAGATGGTTTTTCAATAGATTAATTTTTGGAAATTATATTGTAAAATATGATTTTTTTTATAAATTTTCTTGCTTAGAAAACGTGATTGTTTTTTTAGGTCTAACGTAATCTAGTTTCTTAGTTCAAACATTTCAAAAGAAAAGTCTAATCTATACTAAAAAAACACCACCTTTGTAATGGATTTTCGATTCGAAGGAAAAAGTCCCGAAATTTATGAAATGGTTTTTGAAGACTTAGGGTATATTTTATTATAATGAATGATAGCAGAAACAAGACAGATGACGATAGAATACTTAACAGTAATGACATGATGAAATTGATTAGGGGTTTAAAAGAATCCTCCCGGTCCCATGAACCGATTCTGATTATCGGGGAGGGCAACGTTCTGTTGGACAATGAGGGAAGGTGAAGCGGGGGCGGCGGTAGTGGCAGCGGGTGCAGGTGCGGGTGCGTCAGTCGGCTGGGGGGCGGCAGTATCAGTAGCCTGAGTGGTAGGACTGGCAGTAGGTTGATTTAAGAAGATAGGGATGACATTACCACCCAATACTCCGAACCCTGCCGAACTAACTTGAGCTACGGGGTTGACAGTAGGAGTAGGTTGATTGACAATGATGACAGTGGGAGTATTCTGAGGATAGAATGAGGGTATGAATTGAGCTTGAGGTTGAAAGAATCTTAGACCGTAGTTACCACCACCGAATCCGAAGAAACTACCGGAGGCTAAGGTGTAAGTGATTAGGGTGGTAATCAAAGTGTAGTGTTGCATTTGAGATAATGTGATTTTTTATATGTATACTTGAATTAAAATGAATAAAAATTGTGGCTTAACGTTTTACCATTCGATCTCTTTTTATATATCCTTCTTGAGCTTATATTAATTTTAATGCATTTTAAACTTTCATTAAGTTATATTATAGGCTCATTTGATATGAACAAAGCATCGGCATGGAAAAGTTCATTATTATTTAACTGTTAAAATATAATATAATATGGGAGTTTTTTTTTGAAGACAAGAATCGGACCAATGGACAATTGTCAAATTCACTGTTAATTGTGTATTTGGATTCGGATTTTTTCAAGTAAAATTTAAGTATTCTCCCTGCTAAAAATATATGATTAGTGCGCATTACTACAGACAAAAAATCTCTAAAATGTACTGGAAAACTGTGAATAAAATGAAAAAGTTAACAATTTATACTTTAAATTATAATAATAGTAATAAAAATTATAGCAAAGTTAAACTTAGATAAAACACTCCTAAAAAATTTGATTATCGGTACTTTTGGAGGAAAATATTATATATGATCTGAAATTCAAATCGTTTGACAGAAAACGAGTTTTAAAGAATTTATCAAGCAAAAATCTCACCGGTCGGCAAGTTATAAAGTAATCGATCTTCAAAAAAAAGCTCCCATATAATATAATTTTAAAAAAAAATCGAATATGAAATTTATTAAGCTTATGCTCATTTTAAGCTTATCGTATCACTTCAACTTCTATCACATTGTCTAAAATAAAATAAAAAATAATTTCAATTCCAATAGTTTAGTGATAATTTCCAATTCGGATCAATTCCTACCAATTTACGTAACTCTATCATAGATCCCAACCCCAAATCATTACAAACTTACATTCTAATCTATTATATACCCCTATCAGATAATTTCGAATTATGGGAAAATAAAGTGATGATCATTATTTTATAATAAAATATATTATAAAGGAGGTTGTTGATATGATATACGATATTATTCTTCATTTAGAATCTTACTATGACTACTATGACTGGTATTGATCTCGTCAGTTGATTGAAAAGATTAGCACCTCTTCCATACTATCATAATAAGATCAGTAACCCTAATCAAACTCATGCTCAGATCTCTAGTCTAGAGTAAACGAGTCCCCCAATCGGGCCAAAGGCCTGATTGCCTGTAACGTTATCCTTAGTCACCAAATCTCGAATTATCTTCAATCACCAAATCTCGAAATTTATCCTATTCGCTCTTTTTTCGAGAACCCAATCAACTTCCATTGAGTCCCACCGAAGCTTAGAGGAGAGGACGAGTATAGTATCCCGGCCCGTTGCCCCGGCCCTTTGGGCCATCCCACGGCCTCCCTTTTGGCGTAGCGTGACAATTGTCCGGCCTGCTAGGCTTCTCTACATTCAGCCTGTAGACCTAAGTGTCAAGTATTTCTGAGTCTTTTTTTATACTCTATATTAGACCTTAAAAGATTTTTAAATTTCATAAAGAGTCTAAACTCTTTATAACATTAGTAGTGAAAATGTTAAAAAGATATAATTATGTGCAAAAGTAAGAAATAGTAGTCTTTATTGACATCTAAGAGTAGAGTATAAAACTTTAGGATAGACAACATTGAATATTCTATGGTGGTTCTTTGCAGGGTTATTATAAACTATAAGTTTACAAACATCTGTTGTGCAAATTTAGAGCCACATAAAGTTGTCTATGAGAAAATGGTTTCACAGAAAGATCAATGCCAACATTGGAAAGAGACTATCCCTGAGACTTATTGATAGTCATAGAAAAAGCCAATCTAACTGGAAACTGCCACCAAGAAAGACTAAAATGGAAAGAAGTACTATCAATAAGCTTGATTCTGGGTATGGTAAAGTCCTTTCCTGTTGAAGGG